>CAJHQP010011440.1:0-15123 GCA_905132765.1 Moricandia arvensis
AGCCTGTCCAGACGCGGAGTGCTCCTTATCCACAAGGTTCAGTGCACTTGGACACACAGAAGGAAGGAAGGGAACCTATCTCCGTGGATGTAACTTCTCTGGTTTGACCCGAAGTAACTTTGGTCGACCAAAACTTGCATTTGGTCGATTATGGTTGTACGGCCACTTGACGGCCTGACTGTACGCCTTTGTACGGCCTGACCTGTACGGCCTTGTACGCCTTGTACGCTCTTCATCATAAGTCATTTTCCAGCCCTCTTCATAGATCAACCCATCTCTTATTGGTTCTACATCCCCCCTGCAAGCTTGGCGCATGTGGAACAAGTCAAAGCTTGGAATGGTCATGAGATCTTTCCTCATTAAAAACCTTGCCCAAAGAAAACCCTCTTAGGGATAAAACCCTCCTTAGGGAATAAACTCAGTAAAGGAAAATAGTAAAGACGCTCATGAAGAGGGATTAGTTTGCACCTAGTAAGGTCAGTGAGTCCAACTGCTGATGGATGGAGCTCAAGTGTTTTTCTGTCTCGGAGCTTTGGTAAAGAGCATCAAGCCACCTGATCCTCACTCCGTGTGCACAAGGTAAGATCACTCCTTGAAACCTATATTTTGTCTCAAACCTTGTGACAGTCGACTTCAATATGCTTGGTTCTTCTCATTGACACGCGATTTGGAAGAAATGTATGGCTGCTTGGTTGTCACAATGCATGGTCATTGGTGTGGCTGATCGATCTCCAAGTGCTTTAGAATCCCCCTTGAGCAAACTAGTTCATTCTGTCAGCTTCAAGCATGGCCTATATCTCAGCTTCTTCTGCACTGAGCATTGAAACCACTTCCCTGCTTGTTGCTCTTCTAAAGTGACCAAGTTCCCACCAATGAAGGTGTAATAATCCTTTTGTAGCACTTCCTATCAGTCGATCTCCTGCCAGTCCGCATCACAGTATCCTACACTTAGTGCTCCTCGGTTGCATCCGCATCCATACTCCTTTCTCAGGTGAGCCATTCAGGTACAACTAGGATTCTGGTTAACGACATGTTCCATGGGTACTCCTTTGGTCTTGGCATTGTTGACTCACCTGGTTCACAAAACAAAGCCATATATCAGGTGTATGGTCAAGTAAATCAACTTAGCAACAAGCTTTCCTGGTAAAGCTTGGAATCTTCAAAATGGTTAAATTATCCTCAATCTCCCCTCACGTGGAATCTTGTACCCATATTCTAAAGGGTGTCTACACAGCTTCCCTCCAAGCCTACCTGCAATCTTTCAAAAGATCAAGTGTAATATTTTCTTTGAGAAAGGAACAAGCCTTCTTGATCTGATATCTTAATCCAAGGAAGTATTTTCATTTCTCCTAAAGTCTTTGATCTCAAAAACGACTTTAGAACACAGTGCTTGTTGATTGAATACCAACCTTGTCCACTTCCTGTGATGAATGATATCATCAACAATACACAAGAAGGACTACCAATACTGATGAAGTGGGTCAGTAAAGAGGTGTGCGTCGAGTTCAAGACTTCTTGAAGCCTTTTCAATTGAGAGTAGTGCTCAAGCTTGGTGTACCAAGCTCTTAGGAGACTGCTTTAGACGCATATATAGCCTTCTTCAGCCTCCAAAACATTTCCAATCTTTAACGCAGTGCTCAAAGACAGGAGGAGGAAGCATATATACTTCATCTTCAAGTCTCCTTGGAGGAAGGCATTCTTAACATCGCATTTGCCAAGACCCATTCCAAGTTCATACTGCAATGGAGAGAATTTTTATCCGGATAGTATGAACGCTTGCAACTGGGGAAAAGGTGTCAATGTAGTCCTGCTCCAATAAGTTTGAGTAAAACCCTTGCCCAAGTCTTGGTTTTCTTCCTGTCATCTTTCGGCATTGGCGAGTTCCTTGATAGTGAATATCCATCCGCTGGTTACTGCCT
The DNA here is from genome assembly GCA_905132765.1 of Moricandia arvensis. Lineage (NCBI taxonomy): Eukaryota > Viridiplantae > Streptophyta > Magnoliopsida > Brassicales > Brassicaceae > Moricandia > Moricandia arvensis. Next base: position 1,920 of record CAJHQP010011440.1, read on the forward strand.
TCTTTCCTTTTGGAAGCTTGCTCTCATACCAAGTATTCATTCTTTGATCATTGCTCTGCTTTCAGCTGCCACTGACTCCTTCCATCTTTGTCTTGTAATGGCTTCTTGCATAGGATCTTGGTTCTGGCTCTCAATCCAAACTGATTCATAAAGGATTATGTTTCATTCCGGATAACTAACATGGATGAACAGCTTGAGCAGGATGCGCAACGCTTGTGCATTATAGTATACCCGGTTGTTTGATCCAGTTTGGATGAGGGTTTCCTTACCCTTGGGGGTACTTCTTGCTCAAAGGTTGAACTACTTTCTGGTTGAGCTTTCCTCGACCTCTTCTTCTTCATCGGTTTCCATCTCCCACTTCTTCCTCAGCTTGATCATGTGGTGGACGCTGATTTCTTCAGTATGCTGGAAATACTGATAGACGATTGAAGAGAACAAGGACGAGAATAAGAACTGGAGAGAGAGATCTAGATAAAGAAGAAGAGACTCGGCAAGAGAGACTTGAAACCATTGAGAGAGACTAAGAGAAAACTGAAAGTTTCGTGTTTATGTGATTAAATGAACAGAGGTTACAAATATATAGGAGATGAAGCAACGGTTACGGAGGATAAAAGATAAGGTTTTAGATAAGTTTCTTGCCGAACATGTGAAGTCAACCGGTCTAGGCGCGGCTATTCAACCTTGTGGCTGGAGAGCTTACACGCGAGATTCCTAATGGCATCTTTGACCAGATGCTCTTCCAGCACGAGCCAAGCCTGTTTCAAACGCGTGCCCACAGTCAGCTTAATCCTCTTGGTAACTAGTAAAGAATTAATCTGGGTTTGAGTTACTCCTTACCCAGGTTAATTTTTTTCTTCGTTCGCGGTAAGTTTCATCGCCCAGGTTTGTACGACCAAGTTGTACGGCCTGTAAACGGCCTAGTTGTACGGAAACTCCAAACCTTTCCTCTCCTCTTCATAAGTCCTCTCGCATATTATAGTACCTTTGTTCAACACTCCCCCTCAAGCTTGACCATGTGGAAAAGTCAAGCTTGAAATTCCATGAGATCATCCCTCATTAAAAACTTGAGCAAGAAAACCTCCCCGAGGGATCAGTTCTTTCTGGTAAGATCAATGAGGTCAAGATTGAGTGTGGATTGGACTCATGGGTCTTCTATCTAGCTGCTTTAGTAAACAGATCAGCTAGCTGATCTTGCACTCCGGGTGTAGCATGGCAAGATGTTCCGATACTATCATTTTTGCCTCACCTTAATGGCAATCAACCTCTATGCTTAGTCTCTCGTGGAAAGCTAAGTTGGAGGCATGTGTATCGCTGCTTGTTGTCACATGTGCATGGTCATAGGTGTGCCTTGATCAATCCGCCAAGTTCTTCAGTATACGTGATCCAATTAACTCATTTGTAAGCTTCAACATGGCTCTAGTACATCGGCTTTCAGCACTGGAACCAAGAACACCACGCTTTTGCTTTTTACTCTCCAGGTAACAAGTTTTTCCACAATGAAATGTGCATAACAGTGGTCGACTTCATCATCCTTCCTATCCCGCGGCCCAATCTGCATCACAATCTCCATCCAACTTATGTGCTTTCATTGCACCCATCCAACTCTTGACTTGATGTTCCATTCAGGTGCATGAGGAGTCGGTTACATGTTCCAGTGATGCTCCTTTAGGTCCTTGCAGTGTTGGCTAACCTGATTTCACAGCAAAGCATATATCAGGTCTTGTGATTGTCAAATGATTTAACTTACCAACAAGCTTCCTATAAATCGCTAGCATCTTGAAAGATGGGCTGGTTTCTATCTCCCCCTCTCGTGGTACTTATATCTTCTTCAAGGGTGGTCTTTGGCTGTCTTTTCCTTCTGGTATACCCTCATCTTTGCAAAAGATCAAGTGTATACTTTCTTTGGATAGAAATAAACCTTCCTTGATTCTACACACTCTATTCATGAAAGTATTTCATCCTCTCCCAATCTTTAATTTCCAACACGATTTCAAGTAATTCTTTAGTAGCTTGTATACCTTCCTTGTTTCCTTCAGTAATGATGATATATATCATCAACTATAATACTAGAAGGACAATGATAACCTGAGGGAGATTGAGAGTGAAGAGGCGTATGGTCGAGCTCGGATCTCTTGAAGCTTTCCCCATTCAAAGGTAGTACTAATGTTTGTTGTACGCAGGCTCTTGCTGATTGTGAGACCATATATATAGCCTTTTTCAGCCTGCAGGACATTCCTTCTTTTAAGCCAAGTGTTCAAGACCCCCGGTGGGTGATCAATATACACCCCATCTTCAAGTTCTCTTGAAGAAAACGTTCTTCACATCACATCTGCCATATGCCTCATGCTTAGATTAACAGCACTGACAGGCATCTATTCCTGATGGTATGAAGCTTTGCCACTGAGCTAAAGGTGGTCTAAGTAGTCTTCACCATATGTTTGAGAGTGAAACGCCTGCAACAAGTCTAGTCTTTCTTCGCTGTCTATCTTCCCGTTTGCCAAGGTACTTGAATGGTGAAGTATCCACCTGCTTGATACTGTCTTCTTCCTCTTGTAAGTTTCACTCTCATACCAATGTATCATTTTGATCATGGCATTTGCTCTCAGCACAACCTGACTCCTTCATTCCTTTAGTCCTTCATGAGCTTCATGCATAAGTTTTTTGGAATGTAGCTCTGATCTAGGTTAACCATCAGCACACACATGTTCTTCAGGGTAGTGAGCAAGAGAGCATTGAAACTCGAGAAGCGATGTTCATCTACTTGAGCATTGTAGTATAACTCTTGTGTTACGCAATTGTTTGGAAGGGTTTCCTGATCCTAGTAGGCTTCTCTCAGTTGTTGCTCTTCGTTGTTCAACTGCCGGCTCTTGAATCTTGTCTTTTTCATCATTCACTGACCCTTGTGCCTTCTTTCTTGCTCTTGTTTCTCCACACTTTGATCTATGAGAACCTGACTGTTTCTACTTCTTCTTGAGTATTTTCTTTATGTTGCATTGCCGCCTGCAATGGTCGATTGTGGGGACGCTGATCTTCTTCATTGTATTGGGGGGACTTGAGGTTTGTCCTCCTCCATATCTTTGGCTCTTTGAGACAGATTATCCCAAAGACCTCACGTATTATCTTAGGTTGGCAGCGCTTAAATCTTATGCAAGATCTTTCAGTTTCTGCTTGATTCTTCTCATCAAATACACTTTCTTCAACAACTTTCAGCGCTCCCTTGACACTAGCACCCTCTCTTGTACCGATGCATAGCATTTGTACCCTTTTGAGTGGTGATGAATACCCTATGACAACATCCCCTTGGTACTCTTTGCATCTAGTTTGTTCTGCACTCTCCTGGTCTTTAACACAAAGCATAGACAACCAAAATACTCTACTAGAATGATCCAAGTTGGTCTATACCTGTTTAAGACCTCAAATGGGGACTTGTATTCAGGATCCAGGTTGGTGTTCTGTTGAATCACACTAGCAGCTGTCGACAGCTGCATCACTCCAGAACTTCCTTTGGTAACATTGGTAGAACATCATTGATATTGCCACTCCATGAGGTGTCTGTTCTTTCTCGTCGCCATGCCATTTTTGTTGAGGTGTGTAGGCAACTTGTTTGATGAATAATTCCATGTTTGAGATAAGTGGTTGCTTGAATGCATGGCTAGTGTACTCCCCTCACTATCTGATCAAAAAATTTTCACACTTGCATTAAACTGGTTAGTCACCATAGTTTTGAAAATTTCTAAATGCATCAAGCACCCTATCCTTTTAGATGGATCAAGGTTATCCATGGTGATATACGACTTTCATCTATGAATGTTACAAAATATCTTGTGTTATCTCTAGATAAGCAAGGTGGCAGTGCAAACATCAGTAGTGGAAATCAAATCAAAACAATGCCTCATAGGATGGTTTATGATTTATGAAAACACGAGTCTGACAAATGCCTGCCTAAAATACAAGCTTCAAATCATTATTCTCAAACAAAACACCTGGACCGATTAAGTTAAAGGCTCTAACATGAGGGTGTCCTAGTCTAGCATGCCACAAAGCATTCTTATTCAAAACAGGAGCAGAAACAGAAGTAAACGAGCATCTATGATCAGGCACAGAACTAAGCTCTTCAAGCATATAAAGATCTCCTTTGGTTACTCCTTGCCCAATCAATCGGCTGCTCTCAATATCCTGAAACTTTACATCATTAGGACTGAATATAAAATTGCAATGCATATCAGTGGTACAGTTCTTGACAGAGAGTAAGTTTGAAGTAAACTCAGGCATGTAAAAGGCTCTAGATTCTTTGTTAAACAATTTCAGCTTGCCTACACCTCTTATTGGTATCTTATCTCCATTTGCTATCATTACATGTCCATTAGCCGGTTCTATATCTCTAATAAGACTGGTATCACTAATCATATGATGAGATGCACCAGAATCTACCATCAATTGTTTAGACATGTTATGAGCAGTATGAGAATGACCAATCATCCTAGAATCAGTGTGAAAGCTATCCGGTTGTTCAACAATACTAGCAACCCTATATGCACCAAATGAATACCCTTTGACATTACCAAGAGTGTTACCATTATCCTTGAGCATTTTGATGAGAGCATCCATCTCAGACCGGCGGATGAACTCATGCTCATTGAGGCGTGGCTGATGGGCAGTATAGGTCACCAGGGCTTTGCTCTCACCACCTTCACGACCTTCTGTCTCATTTCCTTTGGTTGAAGTCCCAGCACCCGTTTGATCACCTGTTCCATAGGTCACATTAGCTCTTCCTTCCCTCTCCTTCATGAACTTGGCCGGCTTGAGGTGAGGATGGAGAATCCAGCATTGACTCTTCTTATGACCATGCCTTTTGTAATGATCACAGTTTCCATTGAACCTCCTGTCTTCAAAGTTCCCAGCACCCCTTCTATCTTCATACTTATGGACTCGGTTAGCTTGAGGCACCTCGGCTTGGTTGGCAAGAGTAAGCTCCCCCTTTCCTCCAAATAGCCCCAAGGACCCTTGTTCCTTCTGGATTTGAGCACAAACTTCTTCAAGAGTGGGGAGCTTCTCGGATCTAAGGATATGTTTGACCAGATCATTGTAGGTAGTGTTGACTGTGAGCAAGAGTCCAAAGACCTTGTCTTGCTCACGCCTCTCATTCAACTCATTCGGATCTGTGGTGCTAGGCCTTGGCATCTCAAGCTCTGACCACAAAGCCTGGAACTTTCCCAAGGGTTTAGTAAACTCCATGTCTTCTTGAGCTAGGTTGTTGATAACCCTCTTGATCTCAAACACTCGTGTGAGGTTTGAGATGTTTCCATGCACCTTTTGGAGAGTATCTCATAGATCTTTAGCCTTCTCACAGTAGCTGTAGGCCTCCAAGATCGACGGATCCAGTGAACTCTGAAGGATGGACATCACCAGATTATCCTCCTGGATCCACTTAAGTTCATCACAAACCTCCACTTCTTTGTCGCCTTCATGAGTAATGACCTTTGGAGCTTTGTCTTCAAGGAAATGGTTCCAAAGGCCCTTACTTCCCACAGCTTTCTTCACCAAACAAGACCAAAGAAGGTAGTTTCCACCTTTGAGAGTAACCGGAATGAAAGTAGTCTTCATGTTCTCCATTTCGAATCAAAAGATTGAAACTTTGCACTTTATGAACGGAAAGGTTGTGACTTTGAGCAAGAACGGATCTAAAGAACCCAGATTCAAGTGAACCTGGCTCTGATACCATGAAAGTTTGATAGAGATTGAGAGAATAGGACGAGAATAAGAGACTGAGAGAGAGATTTAGACTAAAGAAGAAGAGACTCGGCGAGAGAGACTTGAAACCAGTGAGAGAGACTAAGAGAAAAGACTGAAGGTTTCGTGTTATTGATTAATGAACAGAGGTTACAAATATATAGGAGAGGAAGCAAGGGTTTACAACGGATAAAAGATAAGGTTTAGGGTAAGCTTTTTCGCCAAGCATGTGTAGTCAACCGGTCTAGGCGCGCCTAATTCAAACTTGTGGCTGGAGAGCTTCACACGCGAGATTCCTTTGGCATCTTGATCAGATGCTCTTCCAGCACAAGCCAGCCTGTCAAACACGTGCCTCAGTCAAGCTTGATCTGCTTGGTAACTAGTAAGAGTAACTCTGGGTCGAGTTACTCTTACCCGGGTAACTTTTCTCGTCCATGGTAAACTACATCGCCCAAGTTGTACGGCCTAGTTGTACGGCATGTACGGCCTAGTTGTACGAGCATGTACGGACAGCTCCAAACCATTTCCTCTCCTTTTCATAAGCCTTCCTCTATCATATTCTAACCTCTGTTCAACAGAAGGTTACTCTAGCAATGCAGCTTCAGGGTTTGAGGTGGTTGTAGAGAGCTGATGAAGACACAAGCATTCCATTAAGATAGCAAAATCATAAGTGAGGGTGTAGTGGTTTGTAGTCCAAGATCATGAAGCAATCCTTCCAAGCTTGACTTGTTCCACATGGTCAAGCTTGAGGGGGAGTATTGCAAAGCTTCAATGATCTGTGAAGATGGAGTCCTTGGTGGTTATTCAAGAAGAAGAAGCAACCAAGGCAGAGAAAGAAGATGGTACTCAATGGAGTGTGTGTCTGGATAATCCGAGCACTTAACCCAACAAGAGGTTGGGTGAAAGGGGGAGAGACCAAGATCAGTGGGAGATGAGCTAGATGAGCTGAAGAAGAGTTAGTGGTAAGCAATCCAAGTCGGATTAGGCTTACACCATTGTTAGGCCATGATCCAGAGTTCTTTGTGTCCACCACACTGGTTGAGACACAAAGAACTCACTGGCCAATCCCTAGGCCTTGGAGATCTTACTCTTTTCTTTATCAAGGTTTTATCCGAAAAAGGGTTTTCATGTTTGATTTTCACCAGAGTATGTGGATCTGGGTTTGTGTGTGATGAACAAGCCTTTAAGGCAATGATGAACACGAGATGATGAAGAGAAAGGGTTCTGGTTTACTTGTATGAACTTGAATCAGAATCAGAGAGTATGAGAGACTTAGAGAGATTAAAGAGACTAAGAAAGAGAGAGACTTAAGAAGGATTCGATCCAAGAACTACAAGCTTTTATTTCTGGAAGTGGAGAGGGGTTTTCCCCCTTACTCCCTTAATGTTTACACTTGACAGAGATCAGTTTATATAGAGAGAGAGAGCTACATTAGGGTTTACAAAATAATCAACAAAGCATGTGGAGTCAAAGGGAAGAGGCTCCTCGGTTTGAATTGTGTGGACAGAGTTCTCCACACGTTTTGGGACAGCCTGGAACCAGAGGAGCTCGCCTAAGGGAAGCTTGGCTAAGAATGAGCCAGCAAGGTCACTGAACCTATCCAGAGATGTGTCTAGGTTCATGCCCCTTCCTTTGGTGAGTGGATAAGGTTCTTCCTTTCTGGAAAGCATCCTTGCTCTTCCTTTGGCAGATGGAATATACTCAGCATCTTTTCATCTCGCCTAAACCTCCCTTGGATCCCAAAGTCTTTGCTCACAACACTAAACCTTCTTGAAGCTTGGTTTACAAGTCTTGTGCTTTCTTAGGGTTGTACGGCCATAGAGGATCAACCTGGTCCGTACACATTGTGCCCTAAGTTTGCACAAGCCCTAAAACCTCTTTTATGCTCAGATGGTCGAATATATATGTTTTGGGTCGAGTTTGGTCCGTACGGTTCCGTACAGTCCGTACAATCCGTACGGCCGTACGACCATCCGTACAACTCACCCTAAACTCGACCATTTGATCCCTTCTTCTCATCAAAGCTTCCCAAGGTCCTTCTTGATCATCCTCAATGTGTTCTAGAGCCTCTTGTGCACATATCAGCTTCCCACAGCCTTCTCCATTCTTGTTGCACAAGATCTCTTCACACCATCTATCTCCTTTGCCTCCATCTCATCTCTCTCTTGTTCATTTGTATCTCTTCAAGTTAACACTCCCCCTCAAGCTTGACTCTAGTGATCCTAAGTCAAGCTTGGAACCTTGAAGTCACTCCTCATTAAAAACCTTATGAGAGAAAACCCTCCTTCGGGATAAAACCCTCATAAGGAAAAGAGTAAGCTCCTTCAAGGCCTAGGGATTGGCCAGTGAGTTCTTTGTGTCTCAACCAGTGTGGTGGACACAAAGAACTCTGGATCATGGCCCTCACTGTGGTGCAAGTCTGGACCGACTCTCATTGCACACCACTAACTCTTCTTGAGCTCATCTAGCTCATCTCCTACTGATCTTGGTCTCTCCCCCTTTCACCCAACTTCTTGTTGGGTTAAGTGCTCGGATTACCAAGATACAAACTCCATTGAGTACCATCTTCTTTCTCAGCCTTGGTTGCTTCTTCTTCTTGAATAACCACCAAGGACACCATCTTCACAGATCATTGAAGCTTCTCAATACTCCCCCTCAAGCTTGACCATGTGGAACAAGTCAAGCTTGGAAGGATTGCTTCATGATCTTGATCAACACACCACTGCCCACTCCTTTCTGATCTCGCCACCTTGAATGGAATGCTGGAAGATACCTTAGCTAACTCTTCAACCACCTCACTTCAGAAGCCGCATTGTAGAGTCACCTTCTTCTTCACACAGCCAAGAGTGCTCTGACCACTCTCTTGTCTAGACTCGCCAATGTCTAAACCCGGATGGCTCCATCTTCTATTCCTGGTGCAATGGTGAGGAGGAACCAGGTCTTGAACTTAGATCATCAGGTAGCTTACTCAAGTCCCCACCTCAAGCTTGAATTGAGTCTAGGTTCAAGCTTGAAAGTGAGCCTGAATGAGCATCCAAACCAGGAGCACACCACCCCAACAGCTGCGCTTAAACCACTTGTCCACCTTCATGTCTTCAGCTTCAAGTACCCTCAGGTCACCGGCCTCCTCAAGCTTCAGTGATGACCTTCTCTTCTTGTGTGTCTTGAACCAGGAGCTCAACAACCTTCATGGCCTGCGCTTCTTATAACCGGCTACTACACCAAGAACCTTCCCATTGCTCCACACAATGGACCAAGCATTCCTCTTGTTCCAGATTGGTGTTGAACAAGAGACACTCCATGTGAACCTGAAACAACACTCAAACTCCACACAAGATAAGACACATTTGCATTGGGATCAAACCTTGACTAATCATCAAGTTTGATCACCAATGTCACAAGATTTGCACTTAGACAGCATCTCATTATCATTGAGATCCATCTAATGCAAGCTTACCACTCTCTAAATGCTATCACAAAGCACTTAGGCAACCATTCCCTGCCTTAAACGACCCTTAGACATCAGTCTAGGTGTCTCATCCTTAAGGCAGCCCCAATGACAAGAGTATGCAACAGCCTTAACCCATTTACTTCATGAATGCAAAACGGATTAGATACAACTATCTATCATCCTAGCAAGACATTCATAAGAACAGAGACTAAGCATCACTGCCATTTCCAAACACCAGACCCAAATGCTTCACTTTAAATCAGTTTCTATTCATGTATGCAAGCAGATTCAGAACATACTATCTAATATCATGTCAAGCAACATTTAGAACTGGAGCAAGCACTTTAAACACTCAACCATTCAAAACGAGTCATCTAAACATCCTGGGATAGATTCTAAACTTCATATCTAGCAATCTTAAACACATCCTCAGGTCTCAAACACATCACACAACACATTCAGTTCATAAAGTATCAAGCTTTATAACAAGGGACAGTAGGTTCTTACAAACAAGGAACTAGTGTTAGTTCCTTGAACACCTTTGATTCATGGCAAGATCAGGAGCTCTTGGTTGCGACCCAACACCTCCTTCTTCCATGGACCTTCCCTTGGACTCTCCATGCCTAAAGTCCCCAACTTTCTTCATACTTTGGTCGCCCCACCAGTAACAAGGTGAAAGCTTTCACCTTTCTTCCTGGTCTTTGAATAAGAACACGCCTTGTATTGACATGAAGACATTTAGCAAGAAGAGATCAAGAGAGGAACATTTGGTCTAAGTAAAGAGAAGTGATCCGTACAAGACTTGTGAAGCAAGTCTGTCCATACAACTCCTTGGCGCCCAAGCAACCAACTCTGACCTAGCTTGACTTGGAAGACAAGGAGTTTAATTCAAATCGACCAAGAGGGATTCAAATTGGTTTGAATGGTCAAGAGACCCGTTGGGAAGCAGAAGCAAGTGGAGATATTTTAAATAGACAAAGTCACATGTTCCATTTAGAGCTTCTGGCCGTTCAGGACATGTCACTTTCCCTCGGCCAGAACCCATTATTCTATTCTTTTCTTTCTCTGCTTTCTTTGCTTATTTATTCAGTTGTATGCAGTTCATTTTAATCCAAGGAAATAAACTCCTTCTCTCTCTTATTCTCTCTGTCAAGTAACACAAACTCTACTCTCTCTCTTAACCATTTCGAATCAAACTCCCTCTCTCTCACCTGTTCTTCATTATTCTTCACTCTGTTCTTCACTAAACTAACATGGTATCAGAGCCTCAAAGCTCCTAAACCTATATTTTCTTCCGCAAATCTACTCTACTCACTTCAATCTTTCTTTTCATCCGATTAGTTCTTGATTTTCTTGAAGAACATTCTTTTATCCAGTGGATAATAGCCCTGTTCTTGCGAGTTCATCAAGTATTCTTCCTCATTTTTCTTCATCTCTTCACAAGATAAACAAAGTATACTTGTTCATCTCTGTTTCCTGTTTGCTTTAGTATCCAGAAACTATTTTTTCATTCTCAAAAACTCTTGGATACATCCTTTTACCCACTGGATAATAGCAACTCGAAATGGAGCAAAACAAGGCAGTGGTGATTCCAGTCACTCTAAAAGGAGTGAACTACCTTCTCTGGTCAAGATTGATCAAGAATTCCCTTGGTGGAAGAGGTTTATGGTCCCATATCACTCCAGGTGAGGCGCCAAAACAAACCATTCAAGGAGAAGACGACAAGGAGCTTGTGGTGGCAGATGAAGGCAAATGGAGTCAAGAGGACTTTATGGTGCTGAACATCATCCAGAGCTCACTTGATGGCCCCATAATGGAGGCCTACTCATACTGTGAAACCGCAAAAGAGTTGTGGGATACCCTTCAGAAGGTATATGGAAACATATCCAACCTCAGTAGGGTCTTTGAAGTAAAGAAGGCCATCAACTGCTTGAACCAGGAAGATATGGACTTTAACCAACACTTTGGTAAGTTCAGAGCTCTCTGGGCAGAGCTGGAGATGTTGAGGCCAAGTACTACGGATCCTACCATCCTGAATGAGAGGCGTGAGCAAGACAAGGTGTTTGGTCTACTCCTCACTCTCAATCCAGGTTACAATGACCTCATCAAACATCTGTTGAGGGCAGACAAGTTACCTACCCTTGAGGAGGTATGTGCTCAAATCCAGAAGGAGCAAGGCTCAGTGGGTCTATTTGGTGGAAAAGGTTGTTGGAATTCATGAGTGTTTGTCTCATGTCAAGAGAGTATTCAGTTAACTTGTAACTGAATCCTCTTCAACCATACAACAGGAACTCACCATTTAAGGGAAGAGACAACCAACTTGTGATTGAATCCTCATACACAGCTTACTATATAACCAAGAATCCTAGACAGTAAACTGGTTTTGTGAAGCAGAAACTCTCTAGTATGAATCTAATCCTTGAGAAGTAACACAACACTTGAGTTTGTGTACTTAAGATGAAGAGGATTTTAGAATCAGTAATCTAGAGATTAAGAGAATATAAAGAAGAGTTTAGAGTGAGTTTGACAAGTATTAGGCTGCCTTAAGAGAGATAGAGTTAAGGCAGCCTCTAAACACTAATGCTTAACTCCTTACATTGTGAATATTGTTTAGACACAAGCAAGAGAGAGAGAGACACGAGCTTAGAGAGAGAGAAACTTGTCTATTGATTCTGGTTTTATGTTACAAGAGAGGATGAAGGTCTTTAAATAGACAATCACTTACAATAAACAATTACTAAAACAAGGAAATATAAACAAATAATTCTGTAGGGATGAGAAGAGGTCAAAGGGGATACAGCAAAGGGGAGGCACGTCCAGAGGAGGAGAAAGGGACAGGAGAGAGATAGTGACCAGGTCTGATGAGTGAAAGTGACAGGCCAGCAACAGCTCTCCCCTTAAGCTTAACATGTGACTTTCTTCCATATTTGAATTTGAATCTGGTAAAACCCTCTACCAACAGTTTCTTTAGCTTCTGGAGACCCTCAGCTCGTGTTCCCATCAGTACCTTGCCTCCCAAGGCAAGTTAGGTCATAGTAGATTGCTTGGGATCCAAGTCTGTACAAAGAGAACCAGATTGGCTTCTCTTGATGAACTTATCCTTGGATCATCAACCATCTTCTTCTTCTGGTCATCCCTTTATATATTTCAATACTCCCCCTCAAGCTTGACCATAGGAGATCCTTGGACAAGCTTGGAACTGAGAGCACTTGCCTCATTAAAAACCTAAGTGTGGAAAACCTTTAGGGATAAAACCATCACTTAGGGAAAAAGAGTGCAACTACCCTCAGCCTAGGGATTGGCCAGTGAGCCTAAGGAGCTTAAGATTATTTTCATGGACTCCTTAGACTCTGGATCATGGCCTTTCTTCAATGGCAAGTAGGCACCAATGCCTTCCTTGCTTCACACACATCACACCTTTGAGCTTCTTCTTGTGGTCAGAGTTTGTCTCCCCCTTTCTTTTGGCTTCTTGCCTTCATCATGGGTTGAGTCCAAGTCTACCTTTTTCATGAGCTCAATAGGTACCTGATTCAAACAATGCACAAACACATGCATCAATTCTCAAGGGAGAAACCTATCAGTCATAAGAATGAGTATAGATTTAGGTACTTCCCTTGCATAAGTTTCTGAAGAATGGACATTGGCTTCTCATTTTAAGACCCCTCCTCAAGCTTGACCTGAGAATGAGAGTATGTGGTCAAGCTTGGAAGATGAGAGCCAGTGATTATCACCAATGCCTTGAGACCACAGCCCTCTTGGCTTGAATTGCCACAGCCCTCTTGGCTTGAATTGTGGCTTTTTCTCTTGAGTGTACATTCTGTCACCCTCTTGGCACCAGGTAAGTCACTTCTAAGAAATCTCTCCACTGCTCCATTCGTCCTCTCAACCATATTGGAAGTTAATGGACACAATCAGTGTCCAAAGTGTTGATGGGCAGTGGGCAATCTCCATGGTCAGGAATATACATCATGTGTAGGCTCTGAACAACATGGGCAACCTGTGAAACAAATAACTAGACACAGG
>CAJHQP010011441.1:0-15119 GCA_905132765.1 Moricandia arvensis
AGAAACGTGCATTCGAAATTATTATTAAATAGGTTTTGATAAGATTTCATGTAGAAAGTAACTATATCCAAAATGTTGTGTGTATTGATAAACCGAATTTTCTTAAAAAGTTTATGTTCATATTTTATTGAAAATATGTGGAAAAAGAAAAATTCTATAAAAATACTCCAACTAAATTTCATTAAGCTTTCTAATACCCAAACTCTTTTGCTACCCAGTTTAATACCTCAATTAATTATTTTGCTCATTTTAATACACAAACTTTTAAATTATACCCATTTTACTACCCAAACTTTGTTTAGGGAAGTTTGCTTATTTGATTGATTGAGATTTTAGGTTGATAGAATTGAATGCAAAAACCCTAAATCTCGAATTTGGAAATACTCTAAAGATCTAAACCATAAAATTGGAACTACATGAGAATTAAGGAAAGTTTCCATTTTTCAAAACTTCCATTTTGAAAGTTTACATTTTTGAAATTTTCCATTTCTGAAATTTTCATTTCTGAAATTTTCCATTTTTGAAAATTTCCATTTTTGAAAGTTTCCATTTTTGACTTTCATGAAAGTTAGGATGTTAGATTACTTGTGATGAAACCCACATGAATTTGGAAACTCTAAAGGATAAAACCTAAAATTTGGTTGCATGATTTTAGGAAAGTTTCCATTTTTGAAATTTTAGGAAAATTTCCATTTTTCAATATTCCATTTTGACTAAATTTCGAATCTGGATCATAAGGGCCTTGAAACCTAATTAATAAAATCGGGTGGAGAATTGATTGACTGATTTTGATTAATTATTTCATGAGTGCTAGAACTGATTATAAATTTCAATATGATTTGAAACTCTAATACCCTAAAGGGCCTTGAAACCCTAGTTATATAGTTGATTAATTATTTGATTAATGCTAAGGTGTTAGACTATTTGTTTTGAGATGCAATGTGGTCGTGTGGCCTTGTGTGTTTATTTGATTTGATGGCCATGTGATTTTACTTACTTGCATGAGCATTGTGGCCGTGTGGCCTTGTGTGTTTGTGTATATGACCGAATGATAATTTCTTGCATCATCATATCATTCTTGCAATATATATATAAATATATATATATATATCATATACTTAGGTTGAATGCTCTTGGACATATAGAATGCATAATATTTAAGGTTGAATGCATCCCTCTTGACCGTGTGGCATGCTTGCTAGATTGAGTACACATTGCTTGATATTAAATCATTTGAATTGTCTACTTGCTTGCTCACATAATATTATAAAAACCACTAAGTAAATGATATATGATTTCAAATGCCGAGAACCTAAAGCTACATATAATCATTAGACACAAAAATTATCCTAAAGTCCAAAGGACTTGGTGAATGTATCACAGAAGGCAATAATGCCACTAAGAAATATAGATACAATCATTCACCATCATCTTGCTAAAGGTCTCAAAGATCAGTATCTAATTATTGAAAATCCTCTAGATCTTTGGAGAGAGTTATGATCACCAAAGAACTTGGTGTTATCACCAAAGGCTATGTATGAATGGAGGAATCATAGATTCCAGGACTTTAAGTCTGTGGATGAGTATAACTCAGCCCCATTATGCAGATCTGATCTCATATCTATTGCTAGCTGAGCAAAGCAAAGAATTGCTAATTGAGACCTCTTGGTTCCACACCATTTCATGAAGCCAATAGGGAATCAGAGGATAAGAAAGAATCCAAATGAAAGTAACCATGTCCATCATGATAAACCATACAGACATGGCTGGAGTGGATGGAAAGGACATGGATGTGGCCAATACATTTCATATGGCCACAAGAATGACTATGGCAGTGGCCGTGGGTACCAACCTGATTCATGCCATGGTCGAGGCAGAAGCTGTGGCATTTCTAAACCACAAACACTCAACCAAATTCAATATGCCATAAGTGTGGAATAAATAACCATTGGGCTAAGACATGTAGAACTCCCAAACATTTTTGTGACCTCTTTCAAGAGAGTCCAAAAGGGAAGAATCTAAATGCCCATTTGGTCCAAGATGACAATGGTGATAATCAAATAAACTTATGAATTATGAAACATATAGTTTTCTAAATGAATAAGTTAGATTTCGACAATAAGAGTTCATGAATGAGTGTATAGTCAGTCTAATAAGACCTATGGCTAAGGCATTGCCTAAAGGGCATGAATTTTACTCACCCATACAGACTCATTGAGTTATAAGAATGGTTTCCAAATAGAAACAATGGGCAAAGGAAGCAAAGTTCCTTAAGATTAAATAAAAATTGCCTAAGGCCTTATAAGAAAAATGGTCAAGACTATACATGAATACTCTATTGATCTAGACTTTGCCAAAAATCAGTATGATAAAAGCAAAAGAAATGGTAACCATATTGGTTGAACCACAAAAATCTCTACACTTTATCGCATGATTGGATTAGCCATCCAAGCCTAAACTTGATGCAAACAATGATAATGAAAATGGACACAAAGAGTTATCCCAAAGAATCTCACGTTGTGTAACATGACACAAGAGAAACTCATTAAGGCTTTTACTGTCCCAAACACCACGAGTAATATGGTCATGAGGGAGAGTGAGGACAAACCCATGGTCCATGACGTACCACACTACAAATCTGTGGACCATGGTCTACCCATGGGTCATACATGGTCCATCCACTGTTCATCCATGGTACATCCATGGACCAAACGTGGTGCTTCCATGGTTCATCCATGACATAGACTATGACCTATAAAGGTCCAAAGCTTAAGGACATTATGTATTCACATATACATAGACCATTGCCTATAAGGTCTATAATTCCCAGCCTAAAGCTTAGGGACAAAATAAATTTTACATGTATCTAAGGTTAATATGCATCAGGTCATATAAGTGAGCATAGATATTCCCATCTCAAAATGATGAAGGGTCATAAACCAGACATAAACCATCTTAAGAAAATCAGAATAAACCACTACAAAATATGTGCCATATAAGATGAAACCTCAGAAGAGGATTGAGAATATATGTTGGATATAAATAAGACTTTCTCCTATGAATTATAAAAGAGACCTTGAGCCACACATTACTCCCCCTGATTTAGACATATCTGAATGTTGCTGATGAAGTAACTCTCCTGGATTATAGCTTCAGTAATCTTGTAATGCTCCAGATTTCTTATGTCATCTGAAACTTCATTGATACTTGGACAATATGTGCAACTTTTGGTTCTGGTCGGATAGATTGATTTTATGACCAAAACATACACATAAGTACACCTTTTAAGTTTGTAACTAATTTTTTTATAATCTTAAAATTTGTAAAAAAAAATTAAATTTTGAAATATTGAATTTAGTTTGTTTCTTGAATAGAAAACAAATTTATTCTTTTTACATTCAAAATTAATTTTTAAAATTTTTTTAAAAAAATTCAATAATAGATTTACTTTTTTCCTAAATATTAAAATAAAATTAGAAAATTTCCATATTTTCTTTTAGATTTTGAAGATTTTTAAATTTTTCGTTTGAAATTTATTAGTATTTTTAATTAAAATAAATAAAATATGGATATTAAAATGGGTAGACTTTAAAAAGTTTGTATATTATTATGAGCAAAATAATTAGTTGGGTATTAAATTGGGTAACAAAAAAATTAAGTATTAAAATGCTTAATAAAATTTAGTTGGGGTATTTTATGAAAATCTTCCCAAAAAAATAAGAGTAGAGAGAGATAATGACAGATTATTTGAGTATGTCACTCTTCATATAATTGGTTCCCCACTTTTGTATTTTGACCAACTTTACGTGTGTAATTTGTATATTGTAGGAATTACTTTTCAAAATCAATAAGTATTTAATCTAATCACGCGTACAATTCTTTTTTCTTTTACAAAGTTTGATCCGATGAAATTACTAGAGAGACTCAGAAATCAGACGGACCCAGAACCAATAGCCATAAGGATTTTAAAGTATTTTTAAAAGTTTCAAATAAAACCAAAGACAGAAATGGAGAAACAACCGTATTGAACCGGTCCAAGTAATGACATGATGTCATACAAAGAAAGACAAAAGATTTGCAATGTTTCAAAAGTTAATAGTTCTCGTGAGCTTTCTATTTCACTGCACCGCACATTTCAGGGAAATGTAAACTGAACAAACTCTCGAACTAAACCTTTTCCTTTAGCAACCCTGATAAAATCCCTGTCTCCCCATCTCTTGCCGTACGAGTCTTGAAACTCCCAGAAAGCCCTCCCATACCTATCGATACCGTGACCAGTGAGCAACATTGTGTGAAAGCCAGTGGACTCTTCATTCCTGTGTGGGTTATAGATAGACTACAAAAAAAAAACATGAGTCCATTAGCAGAAGTCAAAACAGGATAAGGAAAAGACAAGACAAACATTCAGTAACTAGTTACCTTTCCTCTGATACGACTATAAGATTCACACATATAGATGGATGCAGCAACAGGAGATTTCTTTAAAGCACTTAACAGCGATTAATTATATGATTTGATCAATAGCTATCCATATATTCAATGACTCAGGAATTCAAAAAATTTAGATTTTTGATCGGATATCCGATTCTATCCGTAAAAATAAATAAAATATCAAACATAAGTTAAATATCAAAAATATTATAAAATAATAATACTTTATTTCACAAAAAAAATAATTTTTAAAAGTTTAATAACTAATATAGTAATTTAGTAAATAAAATACTGTAAAACTGATATAAAATATAAATTATATATAACATATATATATATAATTCTTTGAATATATGTTTATATATGCATATAAGGGAGTCCACCGAAGTTTACTTGGCTCTTCTCCCCCGTCGTCTTCAGCACCGCTCCTGCTTCTAACTTCGAACCTTCGTTTCATCGATTTGTTTTCCTCATTTGCATCACTTCCACCACCGCTAGAGCCCTTAAATCCGTTGTCCAATTGAACTTAACAATTTTGGTTTTTTTTGAAATTTCCAGTTTAAAAATTAATTAAAACCGTAATTGCATCCTTCCGACACATCTGTCTTAAAATGATCTTTGTTTGAGTTTGTTTTTTTTATTGATTTGGTTTGGTGTAATCAAATATTGTGTATTTTGCAGGGGATAATACTGATATCATAATCGGAGAAGCTACATTCAAAGAATCTTCTGTTCTACATCGCTCCAATGGCAGCTTGTATCTTACTACCATTCAGCCTCTATATAGAAGGGAACGTGTTAAAGATCCTAATCGAAAAGGCGAGGACTGATCAATTGATTATCTTCTTGCTCTTTGGGAATGCTTATTTAGTAAACTTGACGAACTTCTTGGTGACAAAGCACACAAGTGTCCTCACTTGCAGGTTTTGGGAAATGGAAAAGCCACGGTGGCTGCCAGAATTTCGGTTTTGATATTTAGGAATCCTGTGACGGTGATGGGTTGGGGTCACGATTATGGGAGTGGCTATAGCGAAGCTAGGAAGAGATCCAAATTGCTTAACCAGAAGTGAAAGTGTGGGAGAAAAAGAAATCCAATTTGAATCGTTTAATTAATTTTTAACTTTTTACAATAAGTTTTTTATTGATTCTTTTGGAATTCTGCATCGTTTGAACTTGTTTGAGGGGAGGGGTAATCAATTTAATTTTAAATGGTTTAGATTGATTGGGGATAAAGTATGATATGACAAAAAAGGGAATATATATAACACAAGGGAAAATAGGGTGAAAGATAAGGTGAAGAAATTAAAATAAATAAGATTGTATCATTCATTACTTATTTAAAACATACTATTTCTAAACATTTTGTATTCTTATAATGATTTGTGATTTATGATTTTGATCTGAAAGTATTCAGCTTAGCTTAAGAGTTTTTTCTTCCTCAATAATTAATTATACGTTTCGATCCGTGGCTATTCAGATATTCAGTGTCTCGAAATTAAAAAAAAACTAGATTTTTGAATGGATATCCGATTCTAGCCGTACAGATAAATAAAAAAACTAAAATAAGTTAAAAATCCAAAATTTTATAAAAGAATAATATTTATTTCAAATTAAAAAACAATTAATTTTAAAAATTATAATAAATAATTTAATAATTTAGTAAATAAAAATACTGTAAAACTGATATAAAATATAGAATTTATATAACTTATATATAATTCTTTAAATATATGTATATATATATATGCATATAAGGGAGTCCACCGAAGTTTACTTGGCTAAACTCCCCGTCGTCTTCCGCACCGCTCCTGTTTTTAACTCCGAACCTTCGTTTCATCTCTTTGTTTTCCTCATTTGCATCATTTCCATCCACCGGTTGAGCTCTTAAATCCATCGTCCAATTGACCGTAACAGGTTTGGTTTTCTTAAAATTTCCAGTTTAAAAATTAATTAAAACCGAAATTGCATCCTTCTGACACATCTATCTTAAAATGATCTTTGTTTAAGTTTGGTTTTTTTATTGATTTGGTTTGGTTTAATCGAGTATTGTATATTTTGCAGGGCATAATATTGATGTCATAATTGGAGAAGCTACATTCGATGAATATTCTGCTCTACATGGCTCCAATGACAGCTTGTATCTGACTACCATTCAGACACTACATCGAAGGGAAAATTTTAAGGATCATAATCGAAAAGGCGAGGACAGATCCATTGATTATCTTCTTGCTTGCTGGGAGTGCCTATTTTAGTAAACTTGATGAATTTCTTGGTGACAAAGCACGCAATTGTAAATAGTTTAGATTGATTGGAGATAAACTATGATATGAAAAAGGAGAATATTATATAAGATAAAAGGAAAGGTAGGATGAAGAAATTAATATGAATAATTGTATCATTCCATACTTATTTAAAACATACTATTTCTAAACACTTTGTATTCTTATATTGCATAATGCTTTGTGATTTATGATTTTGATCTGAAAGTATTGAGCTTAGCTTAAGAGTTTGTTTTTCCTCAATAAATCAACAAATGGATTGTTTTCTCTTTTTTTTTGAAAAATTAATACACATAAAAATTAGAGTTCCTATTGTTTATGAATCATACTCTATTCAGATGAAAGAAACGTGACATTTGAAATTATCATTAAATAGGTTTTGATAAGATTTCATGTAGAAAGTAACTATAACCGAATTTTCTTAAGAGAAATTTGGCGACATACACATAACAAACCAAAAAAACAACAATATAACCATTGCATTCTTTAGGCTATGATATTTATGTATTAATTTCTATTCTACCCTTTCTCATTTTCATCTCTTATTTTTAAGTAACTTTATAAGTTTAAAAAGTATGTGTTTGGATTTCTTAGATACTTATAAAAAACATAAAAAAAATTTGGAATATAAAAGAATTTGAATTTTGTAAAACTAACATATATTAATAAATTGATTAAATACAGTTATGATAAGATTTTTTTCTATTCTATTTACTAAACATAGAATAGAATTGTTATTATACAATCTTTATTCTTTTTACTAAATACAATTGGTGTATTATTTTTATAGACAATCGGTTTATATTTATTGTTCAAAACAAAACAATTACAAAAAACAACATATAAATATTATATTTTTAAAAATTAACAAAGGTCAAAAATGTGTTAAGCAGTGAAAACCAGTTAAACAAAAAAATACTATTTAAATAAAGAATATAGTATAGTATAGAATATGATATTAAGTTTTACAGTCTTTCTCTCTTTCTCCTCTTCGCCTACCTCCTTCTCTTTCTCTTCCTCTTCTCCCTCTCAACTTCCTCCTCATCCTCTTCTCCCTCCCCGCCCCGCCTCCTCCTCTTCTCCCTCCCACCCCACCTACTCCTATTCCTCTTCCTCCGGCCATGTGTTTTTTTCTCTTCTGTTGCCTCTTCCTTTGTCTCCTCCTTCTCTGCGTCCCTCTCATTTACTTGTCATTCTTATTTTTCTCGTTCTTTTCTTCTTTTTCATCATCCTTAAAAAGTGTTATTTTATGTATTGATTATTATGTACTATATATTTAACAAATAGTATAATATAGTATAATATTGTATTAACTTGTCGTCACGCGCCGAAAGGAGAAAGTCGTCCACTTTCATACCAAATTGTCACAAGTTTCAATACATGGCTATATTCTTCATTCTTTTTCTACTATGTATATCTCACAATATCACCCTTTTCTTAAAAAGTTTTTCATATTTTATTGGAAAGATGTGGAATAAAAGAAATAATAGAGAGAGAAAATGACAGATAATTTGAGTATGTGACTCTTCATATAATTGGTTGCTCCACTTTTGTATTTTAACCAACTTTACGTGTGTAATTTGTATATAGTAGGAATTAGTTTTCAAAATCAATAAGTATTTAATCTAATCACGCGTACAATTCTTTTTTCTTTTAAAAGTTTGATCCGATGAAATTACTAGAAAATTTGAATTTATATATATGTGATTATTATTAATTTATTTAGCCGTAAATGTTTTGGGGAAATTGTTAAATATCACTTTCCTAGTACCACTTTTTCAAGTTTAATCACTTTTACCTTTTATTTTTAAGAGGGAAAATACACTTATAACTTTTGGGTTAATTAATCTAAAACTTAGGGTTTAGAGTTAAGGGGTGGAGGTAGGGTAGGGATGAAAAATTTAGGATTCTAATTTTTTTTTAAAATTGCCTCTTAAAAAAATGGTATTTATGAAAATGTCTCTTTAATAAAGGTAAAAATGAAAAGTGGTACCAATAATGTGGTAAACATGAAAATTCTCCAACTGTTTTTTACGTTAGATCGATCTAGTTACATATATCATTCACGTTTTTTTTATGCAAAAGTTGATTTTCTTAAAAATGTAGGTCTAATGACATGAAAAATAATATTTTAGGTAAAAGTAGAGATAAATAATAAAAAAATTGTTTTAATAAATTAGATATATCGTATCCAACTTTAAATGAGAATAGTAATGTCCTTAAGTTTTTTCATTACACTAAACTAATTAAACTATGAAATAATACTTATGTATAGGTAATTATGTATCCTACCTAACCGAATGATCAAAATTGTGTTGTGCAAAAGTAAATAAGTCTTACAACGTTATAATCTAAAGGGAAATTGTCAAATACCACTTTCTTTGTACCACTTTTCATGTTTACCTTAATCACTTTTATCCTTATTTTTAATAGGAAAAACACACTTATAACCCTTAGGTTAATTTTGTAAGATAGCGAAATCCTAAGGCGACGACGACGGCGATTTCGAAACCATCACGAGTTCCTTCGAACCGTGACGTCTCCGCGATCTCGACATCCCTTAATGCGTGATCACCACTGCTAATTGAGTTCTCTTCGTCGTCTCATGTCTCTTCGCCATCATTAAGTGATCATTGTCGCTTGATTATGTCTTCGCTGCAACGATATTGCTTCTAAGTCCGTCATCAAGGGATCTTCATCTCGTGTTGATCTCGGAACCGTATTGTAAGTCGTCTCGTACCGTGCTGGGCCGTAGGTCTGGAAAAGCGATTGCCCGTCTCTTCCTACAGATCGCTCTGTGCTCTGTTCATTATCGTTTTCAGCTGTTTAAAGACGATGATCACAGCTCTCGGGGACGACGATTCTCAAACCTTCGTGAAGACGATTATTAGATCGGATACTCGGACCTCCACTGAGACGCAATTCATTGATTGTGTATCTGTGTTGTTTAGATCAACAAATCTACGTCCGGTTTTCCGATGTTACTACCGTTCTTTCTCAGTTCGCCACCAGCGGTTGCTGTGCGGACCCGACGCTGATAAAGCTCTGAGATCATTATATCTTGATTGTATACTCGTGACAACAAGCTGACGCTCCTTTGATCAATTACTCGTGACAATCATCGAACACGTGCTCCCTTGATCGTGCCTCATGCTACGTTCAACTGACGCTCACGGCTAGTACGGTATCTCTTTAGTTTGATTGGCTCTCCTAGTCATTCTTTGGTGGCTGGGTGGATTCGCTTTGTTGTCGTGGGAGAGTTTCCGGTAGTGGGGTGATTGTTAGTTGGGCGAGTTAAGCTTGTGGTGAGGCCCTCCTATGGGGTCTTCGTCACGCATGAGGCTTGGTTACTCTCAAGATGTGAAAGGCAAAGGTGTGTTATATGAAGACGATGATGAACCTATATTGCTTTCAGATCATGACGATGCTTTCGTCATTAAGGAGTTTCGTTTATCCTTAATAGGCAAGATTCTAAATCCGAAGAAACAAAAAGTGGAGAAGCTTATCCAAACATTGCCATCTCAATGGGGTTTGCAAGATAGGATCACTGCAAATGATTTGGGCAATGTGAAGTTTCTGTTTAACTTCAGCTCTGAGGAGGATCTCAACTCTGTTCTTCGACAGAGTCCCTTCCACTTCAATTTATGTATGTTCGTATTGGTCCGCTGGGAGCCAATAATTAATGACAATTACCCCTGGGTAATTCCTTTCTGGGTTCAATTGGTTGTTTTCCTCTACTTCTATGGACATACAAAAACCTGAGGAACATTGGGGGAAGAATTGGACATGTTGATACTCTGGATCTCTCTGGGGTCGTATGTTAATAGAAATTGACTCACGTCGTCCACTAAAATTCTCTAGGAAAGTTCAATCTCCCGAAGGAGATGAAGTTACTATTGAAATCAAGTATGACATGCTTTTTAAGCATTGTACTATATGTGGTCTACTTTCCCATGAGAAAGGATATTGTCCAACTACAAGCATTCAAAACAGGCTACAGCCTCCTAAAGAGGGCTCTGATGTATTCTCAAGAGTTCAGGTTCCATCTGAGAGACATTCCCAGCACTCTTTGGTGCAGGGGGAATATGATAACATCCATAGTCTCGCCAGTCTTGGCCAACAAAGACATGACCAGAACTACAGAGGGATCAGTTTCAACCGTCAAGATACAGGAGCGCGAGGGTAGGTTGCTCGCCATTCGTTCCAGAGAAGGCTATGCCAACCGAGATGAACGCACTGACAAGTTTTCAGGAACCATCAGGACCCTTACAAAAGTAAGAGATATGGAGGAAGTCGGTATGAACTGTATCGTCATAGATCAGATCAAAGATGGAGGGAAAAGCCAGCGATCAACAGGGTGAACGAGGAGGACACGAAACGTCTGAATACTCATGGGAAAGATTCAAAGAGGGATTCTATGTCATCTCAAGTGGGTGTGGGTACGGCTACGGTATTGTTCCTTATGAACAAAGACCAGATATACCCAATTTTGAGGAGCAGCAGAGGAGTGGGGATGCACGAAAAGGGAGGATGATAGCGAGTAAGATTGTGACGCCATCTACAGTGGACAATCCTATGAGGGAAATATCACTACCCGCTGCAAGGGAGCGGCTCGAGTGCTCTCCTTCTCGCCCTCATGTGCTACTATGGCTAAGGAGGATCAGATTATCGGGGCTTTGGATGACGTGGAGATGACTGATCATGATGATGGTATGTTGGGTTTCGAACCTAAGATGATGACTTGCTAGGAGAGGAGCTCTTGGAAATCTGAATCTAAATGGCCATAACCATTATATGTGGTCGAAGGAAGATCAAAATCCAGCACGAAGACATCCAGAGTGAGGAAGCTAGGTGCGAAGATAGCTGCTCCCTTGGGCTTCCCAAGTAAGAGACTTGAGTTCCTTCGTCGGGGATCTCAAAACAACCGATCAAAGGCTTTAGGAATCAACATGGCTGGGGGTGCTGGCAAGTCTGGGCGTCACAGTGGAAAGAAGGTCAAAGCCAAACATGGAAAGAAAGAGAAGTGATGAGGCCTAAAGACTCATCGACTTTGGAGCCATGAAGACGATCAGTTGGAACTGTAGAGGGATTGGGAACACCCTCAAAGTTCGACGCCTTCAAGGAGATGTGTCAAAAGCATCGCCCAGGACTTGTGTTTCCTTTCTGAGACGAAGAATAATAGGTCATTGTTGGAGAACATTCAGACCGACTTAGGATTTGATCGTTTGTTTACCGTAGAGCCACTTGGCTTAAGCGGTGGTTTAGCTTTATTTTCTAATAACAGAATGATTGATGTTGAGGCAATCAATGATGGAATAAAAGTCTATATGACGTTTGTGTATGGTGATCCAGTGTTAGAACAAAGAGAACAAGTATGGGAACGCCTTATGCGTTTCTCAACAACAAGAGTTGGACCCTGGTTTATGATAGGGGACTTTAATGAGATTATAAGTCATGATGAAAAATTTGGTGGAAGGCCTCGCTCTGACAACTCTTTTTTACCCTTCAAACAAATGCTTAACGACTGCGGAATGCTAGAATTCCCATGTTCTGGGAATAAATTATCATGGGTAGGAAAAGGAGCAGGGTGAATCACAGTCCGATGTAGATTGGACAGAGCTGTTGGCAACGAGGATTGGCACAAAAATTTTCCACACTCAGGGGTAAACTATTTGCGGCTGTGGGGATCGGATCATCGTCCGGTTCTTGCAAATATTTTATCGAAGCCTATTAGAAAATCGAAATCTTTAAATTCGACAAAAGATGGATTGATAATACGGAATTAAGACAGGTTATTCTGGATGGGTGGAAATCTTCAGACCTCTCCCCTAACGCAAATATCATGGAGCATATTTCAAGTTGTCGCAAAGCAATAGGATCTTGGAGGAGGCAAAATGATTTAAATTCTGGAAAACAGGTGGAGGATCTAAAGGAAAAGGTGGAGGGGTTGTATTTGGACGATGCCGCATCTACTGAGGAGATAGTGGAAGGCATTGAAGGAACTATCAGATGCTCTTAAGGCGGAAGAGGTATTCTGGAAGCAAAAGAGTAGAGACTTATGGCTCCAAGAAGGCTATCGGAATACAAAATTCTTTCACTCAGTAAAGAAGCAAAGGAGAGCGAGGAACAAATTCACTCAACTCTTTGACTCTAATGGTACTGCTGTGGAAAATTAGGATGGTCTAGTAGCCATTGCTACTAGCTACTTCAGAGATTTATTTGCGACATCTAACCCGGACAATATTGACGAGGCTCTCTCAGAGATCTCGACAAAGATTACTGGGGAAGATAATGATAAACTTACAGCACCCGTTACGGAATTGGAAGTCAAACTAGCTTTGTTCGCGATGCACCCAGAGAAAGCCCAGGGCCAGACGGAATGACAGCACTGTTTTACCAAAAGTTCTGGGATATCGTAAAGGAGGATCTAACCCTTATGGTTAACCAATTTCTGTTCGATGGAACATTGGTGGATGGATTGAATGACACAAATATCTGTCTTATTCCTAAGGTGGAGAAACCAAATGAGATGGCCAAATTCAGGCTCATTAGCTTGTGTAATGTCTGTTACAAGATAATCTCTAAGGTCTTATGCCAGAATAAAAAAAGTGCTACCAGGCTTAATTTCGGAAACTCAGTCGGCATTTGTAGCCGGAAGGCAAATCTCTGATAACGTCATGATTGCACAAGAGATGTTTCATGCGCTGCGAACTAAACCAAATGGACTAAACAAAAGGATGACTATCAAGACGGATATGAGTAAGGCGTACGATCGGATGGAATGGCCCTTCATCAAAGCGGTGTTGTAGAAAATGGGGTTTTCGGAGATCTGGATCGAATGGATCATGCGATGCATAACCTCGGTGAAGTACAAAGTGCTTCTGAATGGCCAACCAAGAGGGAACATTGTCCCCAAAAAGAGGCCTACGCCAGGGAGATCCTTTGTCTCCTTTATCTTTATCAATGCACGGAAGCGGCTCGTTAGCCTTCTTAATCATGCTGAGAATCAAGGAAGATAATGGGGGATGCGGGTAAACAACGCGCATGTCCCTCGGTATGCCTCACTCTCTTTGCTGATGATATGCTTTTTCTTTTGTAAGGTGGAGCTCTGTGAATGTGAGGAACTAATGAAAGAATTAGGAATATGGGAAAGCGTAATGGTCAGTGTAATCAATTTTGAAATTATCTTCCTTACTCTTTGGTAAGACAGATATGTATGCTCAATAATCGGCAAAAAAAAATAAAAGAGAGCTTTTGGTAATCTAATGGGTGTAGGGATGGTGATCCTACTTAGGGAATAGCCTGAAGATATTCGTGGCTCTCTCAAATGCATAGTCTTTTTGCTTTTATCAGAATAAGTTGATGCACTAGTGTATATGTGTTGGACAGGTATAATGGTTATCCAAGGTGAAAAGAGTCCTAATTAAATCCATTTTTAATTAGCTCTCTCGATCAATCTATGTCTACTTTTCTTGCTACCACTGCGTTATGTGAAAAGAATTGCTAGTGCCATTGCATCAGTTTCTGTTGTGGAGTTTCAAAAACCGCACTATAAACGAGGGATTCACTAGGCGAAATGGAAAAACTCGTATAAACCAACGAAAATGAAGGAGGTCTAGGATTTCGTTTATGATTCATGAATTTAATTGGCTTTGCTGGCAAAAACATTTGTGGCGATTAGTCTAGTTTTCCCTGGACTCTCTAGTGGCTAGGGTGTTTAAGAGGGAGATATTACGCCGATGAGTTCACCGCTTACGTCCCATTCGGCTACAGTCACCTAGTCTGGAATAGTATTCTTCCGCGGCGCGCGGCTTATTATTAGGGTATTAGACAGAGATCCAATTCTGGATCATGAACTACAAGGGTGTGGGAGGATCCTTGGATCCGGACAATACAGTAGAGCCGGCCTCCTCAACTATTAGCATCATGTGCCAAATAGCGTGGCGATTCTAATAACAGGAGACAAAAGAGTGGGATATGTGAGTTGCTGTCAACCTTCATAGTTCCCGAGTTACATTTCCTTATCAAAAGGCATAGCTTTAAGTACGACAAATCGGCAGAGATTCTTAATCTGCTGGAGTCACACCAAAGAATGACCAATATACGGTCAAATCAGTTATTGGGTGGTCCGAAAGCTTTTTGAGGAAGAAATGTAAGAAGAGCGGGATTTAGTGAGCCCAGTCTTACGGAGCTCAGGCATTCTCTTTGGAAAGTCAAGGCATCCTCCGAAGTATTGTGTATATTATTGTTGTGTGTATTATCTGTATTACAGGGCATCGTGTGCGGTCACGAAAAACCTAAATATTACAGTGAACCTGAGATGTGATGATTTTTGTCCGCGATGTGGGGGAGCGGAGGAATCCAGTTACACATGCCATATTTAAGTGGCCCTCCTGCCTTACAAGCATG
>CAJHQP010011442.1:0-15118 GCA_905132765.1 Moricandia arvensis
GAGAGCTCAAAGGAGTTGTGGGATACACTACAAAAGGTGTATGGCAACATTTCAAATCTAAGTAGAGTCTTTGAAGTCAAGAGGGCTATCAACTCACTGCACCAGAAAAGCATGGACTTCAACCAACACTTTGGAAAGTTCAGAGCATTGTGGGCTGAGTTGGAAATGCTGAGACCACCTACTGTAGATGCTACTGTCCTGAATGATAGACGAGAGCAAGACAAGGTGTTTTCCCTGTTGCTGACCCTAAATCCAGGCTATAATGATCTGATCAAACATATGTTAAGAGCCGAGAAGCTGCCTTCTCTGGAGGAGGTATGTGCTCAAATCCAGAAGGAGCAAGGCTCAGTGGGGCTCTTTGGAGGCAAAGGGGAACTTGTATTGGTGAACCAGGCTGAAGGTGTTGCAAACAAAGGCGCCTACAAGCATGGCGACAAGAAGATATGGGTCTGTGATCACTGCAAGAAGAAAGGCCATGGAAAAGACAAGTGCTGGATCCTCCATCCTCATCTCAAACCTCAGAAGTTCAGGACTCCCTACAATGATGCAAGAGCCAATTTCTCTGGTGATATGGGTGAACAAACTGGTCCAGGGATCATGCACTCTAACAATGCAGCTGGGTAGGGAAAGGCTTTGGCATCCAGTAGCTGTTCAACCTTGAGGAACACCCAAGATGAAGCCATCAAGCGATCTGACATTGAGGCTTTCATCAAACTCCTCAAGAACAATTCTGGTAACACACTTGGTACTTCTTTACATGCTTCATCTAGTGGTATCTCCATGAATGCTCTAACTGGTTATGAATTTTCAAAACCCTTAGTTATAGATTCAGGAGCTAGCCACCACATGATTAGTGATCTGAACTTGATTAAAAACATTGTTCCTGCCTTAGGAAATGTTGTGATTGCTAATGGAGAAAAAGTACCAATTAAAGGAATAGGAGATCTTAGGTTGTTTAATAAGGATTCTAAAGCCTTTTATATGCCTAGCTTCACCTCTAATCTGTTATCAGTTAAAAAGGCCACTAATGATTTGAATTGCAGTGTTACCTTCACACCTAATGATGTCTACTTTCAGGATATTGAAACTAGTAGGTTGCTTGGCAAAGGTGTGACCAAGGGATACTTGTACTTGCTTGAGGACACCAAGCTTTCAGCCGATTTATCTTATGCTTTAAATTCAAGTTTTAATTTCCCTAAAGATGTAATGTGGCATGCTAGATTAGGACATCCTCATTCTCGTGCCTTGAACATCATGTTGCCTAGTATTTCATTTCAAAAAGATTGTGAAGCTTGTATATTAGGAAAGCATTGCAAAACTATATTTCCTAAATCTAGTACAATCTATGAAAGTTGCTTTGACTTAATTCACTCTGATGTGTGGACTGCTCCCTGTGCATCTAGAGAACATCATAAGTATTTTGTGACATTCATAGATGAGAAATCAAAGTATACATGATCACTCTGCTGCAATCAAAAGATAGGGTGTTAGATGCATTCATAAATTTTCAAACTTATGTCTCTAACCATTACAATGCCAAGATAAAATTTTTTGATCAGATAATGGAGGAGAATACACCAGCAGTGCATTCAAGCAACACTTAGCAAAACATGGGGTGATCCATCAAACCAGCTGTCCATATACCCCACAACAAAATGGTGTGGCTGAGAGAGAGAATAGACATCTTATGGAGGTGGCCAGAAGTATGATGTTTCATACCAATGTACCTAAGAGATTTTGGGGAGATGCTATGATGACAGCTTGCTACTTGATCAATAAAATCCCTACCAAGGTTCTGCAAGACCAGTCTCCACATGAGGTATTAAACAAACATCGACCATCTATAGATCACCTTCGGGTATTTGGTTGCTTGTGCTTTGTCTTAACACCAGGAGAACAAAGGAACAAGCTTGAACCAAAGAGCAGCAGGGCCATGTTCATTGGCTACTCACCTCACCAAAAGGGATACAAGTGTTATTCACCAGAAACCAGGAGGGTTTTCATCTCTAGAGATGTGAGGCTTATAGAGACCAGAGGCTTCTATGATGAAAAGAGTTGGGATGAGGTGAAAGACCTATCACAATCAGCCTCAGATAGGGCTGAGAATTTGAGGAGGGTAATGGAATGTCTAGGCATCAGTATACCAAAAGAGAGGGTTGTTAGTTTATGAAGAATATGGTGAAGAATACTCAAGAACAGGAGAGAGAGTGAGTTTGATTCGTGAGCAGAAGAAAGAGAGAGATGTTTGTTGTTTGTACTTGACAGAGAGAATAGAGAATAAGGAAGGATTCTGATTCCTTAATTTCGACATAAGAGGATACAGAGGTATATAAAGACATAATATCAGAGAGAGAAACAATAAAATAATGTTTGGTCTGGTCGATGAAAGTGACCTGACCTAAACGGTCCACTATGCTTATTCAAACATGTGACTTCTGTTCAAATGCTCCCACTTGCTCCAGTCGAGTTTAAACGGTCACCTCTTGCTTCTCGAACCTCTTGGCCGACATCCCATTCATTTCCTTCACTTCCAAGGCACGTTAGGTCACAAGTAGGGTTAGGGTTGTCCGTACAGGTTGTACGGACTAACTTGAGTCACACGTTTCTTCTCTTCTTATTATTTCTTCATTCCTTCATGTTCCATACTTCATGTCTTCTCTTTATTTCTTTACTGATCAATACTCCCCCTCAAGCTTGACCTAATGCAATGGTCAAGCTTGGACACCATGAAGACTTCCCTCATTAAAACCTTAGTATGCAAAACCCAGTGGGATAAAAACATACTAAGGAAAGAGTAGAAGCTCCATGGTAAGGGTTTACTCTTGTCTGATGTCAGTGAGTCCCAGCTTGGGATAGATGGACTCACACACCTTTGAACTCGCAGCTTTAGTAAAGATATCTGCTAACTGATCTTCACTCCTGGTGTAGCATGGTAAGATCACTCCTTGTATCACCATTTGCCTCACTTTGTGGCAGTCTACCTCAATATGTTTTGTCCTCTCGTGGAATACTGAATTTGAGGCTATGTGTATGGCTGCCTGGTTGTCACAATGCATTGTGATTGGTGAGGTGATCTCAATGCCTAAATCTTTGAGTAGACCTTTGATCCAAGCTAGCTCGTTTGTAAGTTTCCTCATGGCTCTGTATTCAGCTTCAGCACTTGAACATGACACCACCTTTTGTTTCTTGCTTTTCCAGGTTACCAAGTTGCCTCCAATGAATGTGCAGTAGCCAGTGGTGGACTTCCTATCATTTCTGTCTCCTGCCCAATCAGCATCACAGTATCCTACTACTTCTGTGTTGCCATTACATCCCATCCATACTCCTTGTCCAGGAGCTCCACTGAGATATCTAAGTATCCTTTCCACCATTTTCCAGTGATGAACCTTTCGCACTTGCATATGCTGGCTCACCTGGTTCACAGCAAAACAAATATCAGGTCTAGTGATAGTTAAATAGATAAGCTTACCAACTAGTCTTCTGTATTGTTTGGGTCATCAAATGGTGTTGCTTCATACTCCCCCTCACACAAGATCTTATAGCC
The DNA here is from genome assembly GCA_905132765.1 of Moricandia arvensis. Taxonomy (NCBI): domain Eukaryota; kingdom Viridiplantae; phylum Streptophyta; class Magnoliopsida; order Brassicales; family Brassicaceae; genus Moricandia; species Moricandia arvensis. Next base: position 3,545 of record CAJHQP010011442.1, read on the forward strand.
ATCCTCCAGTGGAGTCTTTGCTGGTTTCTCTCCAAGCATACCTGCTCCATTCAAGAGATCAAGTGTGTACTTTCTTTGGGATAAGAAGAGCCCCTCTTTAGATCGGCAAACTTCTATTCCAAGAAAGTACTTTAGCTCACCCAAATCTTTAATATCAAAAACAGATTTCAAATAAGCTTTAGTGGTTTGTATACCTTCTTTGTCACTCCCTGTGATGATGATATCATCAACATACACAAGGATGACTACTATACCTTGTTGGCTGGTGAGAGTGAATAGAGTATGGTCTGCCTCAGATCGACTAAACCCTTTTCCATTGAGGGTAGTGCTGAGTTTATGGTACCAAGCTCTTGGTGATTGCTTTAGCCCATAGATAGTCTTCTTGAGTCTCAATACATTTCCTGGTTTGACCATGTCTTCTCGACCAGGAGGGGGCGCATGTAGACCTCATCCTCTAGTTCTCCTTGAAGGAAGGCATTCTTCACATCCATTTGCCATAGATCCCACTCCAAGTTGGTTGCAAGTGAGAGTATGGTTCTGATGGTGTGGAGTTTTGCTACTGGTGCAAAAGTGTCCAAGTAATCTTCTCCATAAGTCTGAGTGAACACCCTTGCTACCAGCCTTGTCTTCTTTCTTTCTGGTTTTCCATTAGCTAGATACTTGATGGTGTAGATGAGGCGACTTGTTACTGCTTTCTTTCCTTTTGGAAGCTCATTCTCAAACCATGTATCATTTTTGATCATGGCATTGATTTCATCTTCAACTGATGCTCTCCACTCATCATCTGCCATTGCCTCTTCATAGGTTCTTGGAAGGTATTCTTGATCTACATTGCTTATGAAGGCTTGATGTTCTTCTGGATATTGAGCCAAGGAACAAACTGCCTGAGTGGGATGAGTAACTACATTGGCATTGAAGTATACCTTTTTATTTTTCCAGGTGTCTGGATCATGCCTAATCCTGGTGCTTCTTCTCAATGGTTGTACTTGCACTTGCTCGTCAGTGTCCTCATCTTCATGAACTTAGGATTGATCAGTATCAGGTTGATCATGACTTTCAGAACCTTCATGCTGCAGCGTTTCATCTTCTGGTTCTGGTTGGTTGCCCCCCTAATAAGATCCTAGGATGATGCTCTGGAACAGATGGGATAATCCTTGCAGAAACAAATCAAAAAGACTCAAGTTTCTCAAGGCATGTGGTTTGTTGCGGGACACAAGAGGGATGGCTCTACTCTTGATACTCCAAGGCTTTCTGATCCAGATATTACACACTAAATCAGAGAACCAAAGCCGGATATTACACACCAGCAACCTTCAATTTCGTCCAAAGACAAGAGAGAAGAGAGAAAAGGGTTTTTCGATAAAAAAGACTGCTTATTTTAGAATGAGGGATGTAAGGGTTTAAATAGAAACCAAGGAACACGCTCCTTAGGTTTCGAAAACTTCATAACATAAATACTATAGATTAAACATAACATAAGGTAAATAGATAGAGTAGTCTTCTTAGGCTTGGACCGATAATAGCACCTAGGAGATGTGTAAAGCAGCTTGTGGCCTCGTTAAAAACCTTCCTCCGTAAAACCTCTTTGGGACAAAAGCGAGAGCAAGGAAAAGAGCACACACAAGTACTTTGCGTAAGTACTAATTCAGCTAGATGAGGAGATAGCTTGAAAGGTGATCAAGGTATCTCGGATCATCAAGTTTTGTCAAAGACCTTCTTCTTGTTTCCATACGAGTTTAAGTAATCCTCCAATGGCTCCATTTAGTTTCTTGATTATAGAACGAGTCATGGGACCTTCTGGAATGGCTAAGGCATCTTCATCAGCTGGTTTGTCCATGGGTGCATTCCTGGATACATCATCTTCCTTGTGAGCTGGTCCATGATCACATCACATTCCTTGGTGCTTTCCATGATCACATCATCCCCTCCCTCTTCAAAAATATTTGTCCTCAAATCTGTTTTACCTGCAATAGAGGGGACCAAGTCAGTAACATCAAAGTTTAAAATCAGGTTACACTTACCTTGCAAGCCTCTTTGATAGGCATTGTTGTTGACTGGTTTGGATATGTAGAAGGCATTGATCCATTTAGTTCCTGATTCATTAATCAAACCTGATACATGGAAACAAAGCAAGTTAGCACATTAAAATTTATCAAAGAGTAATAATCTTATCCCAAATTCATTTTTGTTCGGTTTTGGCTTGTGTGCTGCATCTGGTGGTGCTTCATTGAAGAGGATGAAGCCAGTGACGTCTTGGTGCTTATCCTGATCCAAATCAGGTGGCTTGAACCGCTTGTCTTCCACATGCTTGTTCTTTCTCCTTGTGTGCTTCAATGCTTCATCATAATCTGCACATGGCTCTTTTGACAAAAACAAGTGCATCATATCTGTGTAATCGATAAAAGAACTCTTGAAAAAATGATCAGTTATCCTAGCATGCTCACCTGGCCGCCATAGATAGGTTTGATATGTTCTCAAAACAGTTTTTCCTGTACCAGCAGCAAGCAAATCAGGTTTCATGTTCTTCTTTGAGTTTAGATAGTTACCTCGGGTTGGTTTCTTTGGAGATTGTTGTAGACTAAGTTGATCTGGTGGTTTCTCCTTGATTTGAGAAGAAAACATGAGTTCTTCTCCTGATCCAGTAATCACTTCGCCATTTATTCCAGTTTCTTTCTTATCTCCAGTCATGACTTGATGATCTCTGCAGTAGTACTGAAATTGATGCATATCTTGTGGCTTCCATATCATGATATGGTCAAGGAGCAAGGTCCTTTGGTCAATTCCCAACTCCTTATGATCCCTGATGGTTCTAGCACGAGCAGAGAACTCTCCAATGGTAATAGGTATACTGTCATTTGCTCCAGGTCTCCATGAGTAGGTCTGTAACCTTCCAGCACAATCAGATAGAAGCTTCTCTTGGGAAAGATCCAAACCGACATGTTTTCTAAAACTAGCAATATCTTGATGATCAGGTGGCCATTTGCTGTGGTTTCTTGCTCGTTGGATCCATGACAGAGCTGGTGACATTCTCCAATTGATTTCATAATGAAATTCTTGCTGAGATGAGACGTGCAACACCAGTTCTTCAGAGGGTGTGAAATCAACAAAACCAGGTGTTACTGCCGCGGATTCCTTCTCAATCTTGTTCCTGAGATTCCACAGCTCTCCTCCAAGGTCAAATACATCATTCTTCATGCCCAGTTCGTGTCTTGAAAGATCCATTGCTCTGGTCTTGTTCCAAACGAAAGAAATGATCAGAAAGGTACCCAAAAAAGTCTTTTGGAAATCACATGGATCAAAGACAATGAACTGATTCATTCTGCGAGCTTTATGTTGTTCCCTGGGTTTCTCCTCTGCTATTACACTCTGTATGAAAGGAACCATGACGTCTTGAACTGGTTGCTCTTCTTTCTGAATGACAGATGATGATTCTTTGGCTTGATCTTCTTGAATAGGTGTAGCTGATACCGGTTCTGCCACTTTGAGTTCTGCAACAGCAGGTACTGATTCTTGTTTCTGTGATTCATTGGATGAACGTACAGAGTTGTTCCCTTTGAATTGCTTCTCCACATCCATCATTACTTGTAACAATGCCTCCTTATCCTTTTCACTGAATAAACAGAATTGTTTACCTTCTCTAAACGGATTAGAGATTGTCTTCTCCTTGCTATAACAGATTGGTTTCTTGATAGATGAACCAAAAGTATTAGATGGACGTGATCTCTTGCTTTCAGGCTGTTTCTGAACCGAGTTTGAAAGATAAATCTTTGTCTCAGCTGGCTGGTTTTGATCTGTACTCCACTTGTCTTGGACAAACCTTCTTTGTTGTGGAGTTTGTTTCTTAACAACATCATGCTTCTGGTTTCTTTCCAACTGATCATTCCCTCTTTGCTTGAACTCATCTCTGGATGATCTGCTTTTCCTTTGCTGATGTATGTCTTGTCTGAATTTTCTCAGTTGATCTTTGAATACTTTATCCATGCTAGCCGTGAATGCTTCCAGCAACAACTTATCATTTTTGTTGAGTTCTTTCATGAGCTCCTTCGTCATTACCTGAGACACAAAGAAAACAGAAACCAGTAACTAATTCTTACAGAAAACAATTAACTTGCAAAACAGAAATAGATTCAAAACGAAATCAAACCTACTTCTCAGATCAAATTCGAACTCAACCAAAGACAAGTTCAAATCAAACCTGAGCAATACAGAATAGATTTAAACAGATTAGACTTGTGAGAACAGAGAGAGATCACGAAATTAGTTCAGTTTCAAGCTTAGATTCAGTGATCAAAATAGAAAATAACAGATTCACTACACATGAAACAAATCGATTCTTGTTAACACAAATCAGAAACAGATTCAAAACAAACTCAAACCTTGAACTTCTCTGTTCAATTTCGAACTCAAGATATGTCAGGAACAAATCAGAACTAATCAGAACAGAATAGATCAACTTAACAATACAGAAAAAGATCGATTTCTCCCAACCCTTAAACGATTTCACTATGCAATCAATAACTTCTGCAACAAGAATCCGAATTTTTTTTATCAGAAACAAGATCAAGGAACCCTATTTCTATCAGATTTTGACACAGAACACAGATCAACACGAAATCAAAGTGAATATGAAAAGAAAACAGCAGATTCGTGATCAAAACACTCAAAGTTAATAGATTTCAACAACAGAAACACAGATCTGATCAAAACACAACAGAATATGAAAAGACAAAAACGAAAATCAGTGAGAAATCGAGTACTTCCCTTCCAGAGTTGCTCTAATACCACATAATAAGATCCTAGGATGATGCTCTGGAACAGATGGGATAATCCTTGCAGAAACGAATCAAAAAGACTCAAGTTTCTCAAGGCATGTGGTTTGTTGCGGGACACAAGAGGGATGGCTCTACTCTTGATACTCCAAGGCTTTCTGATACAGATATTACACACTAAATCAGAGAACCAAAGCCGGATATTACACACCAGCAACCTTCAATTTCGTCCAAAGACAAGAGAGAAGAGAGAAAAGGGTTTTCGATAAAAAAGACTGCTTATTTTAGAATGAGGGATGTAAGGGTTTAAATAGAAACCAAGGAACACGCTCCTTAGGTTTCGAAAACTTCATAACATAAATACTATAGAATAAACATAACATAAGGTAAATAGATAGAGTAGTCTTCTTAGGCTTGGACCGATATTAGCACCTAGGAGATGTGTAAAGCAGCTTGTGGCCTCGTTAAAAACCTTCCTCCGTAAAACCTCTTTGGGACAAAAGCGAGAGCAAGGAAAAGAGCACACACAAGTACTTTGCGTAAGTACTAATTCAGCTAGATGAGGAGATAGCTTGAAAGGTGATCAAGGTATCTCGGATCATCAAGCTTTGTCCAAGACATTCTTCTTGTTTCCATACGAGTTTAAGTAATCCTCCAATGGCTCCATTTAGTTTCTTGATTATAGAACGAGTCATGGGACCTTCTGGAATGGCTAAGGCATCTTCATCAGCTGGTTTGTCCATGGGTGCATTCCTGGATACATCATCTTCCTTGTGAGCTGGTCCATGATCACATCACATTCCTTGGTGCTTTCCATGATCACATCACCCCCTCATGATCAACTTGGATACCCTCTTCAACTGTATCTGCGGCTTGATGAGGCTCTTCGCTTGGATCCTCCCTAGCCTTGGGCTGGTTGACACCAAGGCTTTCCAGGATGATTCTCAAGTTAGTTGCCCTATCTGATGGGGCGTGTGAGAGGTCTTTCAGATTATCCCAGCTCTTCTCACCATAATACCCCTTGGACTCCACAAATTTAACATCCCTTGAGACCATTACCCTCCTAGTTTCTCGAACATAGCACTTGTAACCTTTTTGATTTGCAGAATACCCAATGAATATTGCTTTGACACTTTTGGCTTCAAGTTTATGTGTTTGTTCTCCTGGAATCAAAACAAAGCAGAGACACCCAAACACACGCAAATGATCAAGAGAGGGTTTGGTTTTATTCAATACTTCATAAGGAGAGACATCATGGAGGATCCTTGTAGGTGTTCTATTGATCAGGTAGCATGCTGATACCACAACATCACCCCAAAAACGTTTTGGGACATTAGTGTGGAACATCATACTCCTAGCAACCTCCATGAGATGTCGATTTTTCCTCTCTGCCACTCCATTTTGTTTAGGTGTGTAGGGGCAACTGGTTTGATGGATGATTCCATGTGATGCGTTAGCGGATATTACACACCACCCTGCACAGTGTGACTCCTCACAGGCCATCTCAGCCAAGTCGGAATCGGCCACACCGGCACGCACCCACTGCAGTGGTAATCAACTCCAACCCTTCATCGATCGATATTACACACAATCGATAGGTTTTTGGCTCGGGGGATCGAACCCCTTACCCTTTATCAGCAATCTTTTATGAGATGGCCTGAGAGGCAGTGGGTGCGGGCCGGTGTGAGGGGTTCCGACTTGGCTGAGATGGCCTGAGAGGAGTCACACTGTGCAGGGTGACCGAGTCATACGTCGCTAACGCATCACCATGTCTGGCTAAATGGTTTTTGAAAGCATGGCTTGTGTATTCTCCACCATTATCTGACCTAAAGATTTTAATCTTGACATTGAAATGATTAGTGATATAGCTCTGAAAGTTTATAAAAGCTTCTAACACCCTATCTTTAGATTGAATTAAGGTCAGCCAAGTATACTTTGATTTCTCATCTATAAAGGTGACAAAGTATTTGTGGTTTTCCCTAGATACACAAGGTGCAGTCCAGACATCTGAGTGAACTAGATCAAAGCAATGTTCATAAATGGTATTTGATTTAGAGAAAACAATTCTGCAATGTTTACCAAGGATACAAGCTTCACAGCTATCATTCTTAAAAGACAAGTTAGGTAACATCAATCCTAAGGCACGAGAGTGAGGATGGCCTAATCTAGCATGCCATAAAACACTGGAATCTAAAACAGAAGCATAATTAAAAGCATGAGGTAAATCTGATCTAAGCTTGGTGTCTTCAAGCAAATAGAGGTCTCCTTTGCTCACACCCTTTCCAATCATCTTACTTATCTCAATATCCTGAAAATGAACCTCATTAGGACTAAAAATCACATGGCAATTAAGATCACAGGTTGCCTTTTTAACTGAGAGTAAGTTAGATGTAAGGTGGGCATGTATAAAGCTTTAGACTCTCTATCAAATAGTTTCAAATTCCCTATACCCTCAATAGGTAGCTTATCACCATTTGCTATCATCACACTTCCTAGATCTGGTTTAACATTACTAATCAGTTTAGCATCTTTTATCATATGGTGAGAGGCTCCCGAATCTATGATTAAGGGCCTAGCAGTTTGAGAATTGCACTGAATGGAATTTAAAGCATTATGAACATCATTAATAATGTTACCAGAGTTTGCATTGAGGGCTTTTATGAGAGCCTCAATGTCTGACTTGCGGATTAGAGAGTCCTCCTGGTGGAGTTGAGTAGATGTTCCAGCAATGTGGGCAGTAGAGTTAATGGCTCTCCCTCCATTGTGTTGATGTACTGGTTGAGCTGCAGGCTGGGCATTCTGATGGACAGCTTCATGTGCTCTAGCCTGGTTGAACCGTGATGGAGGTCGGAGGTGAGGATGAAGGATCCAGCACTGGTTCTTCATATGACCATTCTTTTTGCAATGCTCACAAGTGACTCGCCGGTTCTCTGGTTTGAAGTAGGCCTTATTGACTGAAGCTTCAGCTTTGTGAGCCATGTTCAGGTCACCTTTTCCACCAAAGAGTCCCACTGAGCCTTTTTCCTTCTGGATTTGAGCACATACCTCCTCAAGGGTAGGTAACTTGTCTGCCATCAGCAGATGTTTGATGAGATCATTGTAACCTGGATTGAGAGTGAGGAGTAGACCAAATACCTTGTCTTGCTCACGCCTCTCATTCAGGATGGTTGGATCAGTGGTACTTGGCCTCAACATCTCCAGCTCTGCCCAGAGAGCTCTGAACTTACCAAAGTGTTGGTTAAAGTCCATATCTTCCTGGTTCAAGCAGTTGATAGCCTTCTTCACTTCAAAGACCCTACTGAGGTTGGATGTGTTTTCATATACCTTCTGAAGGGTGTCCCACAACTCCTTTGCGGTTTCACAGTATGAGTAAGCCTCCATTATAGGACCATCAAGTGAGCTCTGGATGATATTCAGCACCATGAAGTCCTCTTGACTCCATTTGCCTTCATCTGCCACCACAATCTCCTTGCCATCTTCTCCTTGGATGGTTTGCTTTGGCGCCTCATCTGAAGTGATATGGGACCATAAGCCTCTTCCACCAAGGGCATTCTTGATCAATCTTGACCAGAGTAGGTAGTTCACCCCATTTAGAGTGGCTGGAATCACCACTGCCTTGTTTTGCTCCATTTCGAAAAGCTATGGACCAGTGGGTAAAAGGATGTACCCAAGAGTTTTAGAGAAAAGAAAATGAGTTTCTGAATACTGGAGTAAGTTGAACACGGAAAGGAACAAGTTTACTCTGTTTATATTGTGAAAGGAAAGTGAGAAATACTGAAGAACAGAGGATGAACTCGCAAGAACAGAGCTATTATCCACTGGATAAAAGAATGTTCTTCAAGAGAATCAAGAACTGATCGGATGAAAAGAAAGAGTGAAGTGAGTAGAGTAAATTTGCGGAAGAAATTAGAGGTTCAGGAGCTGAATAGCTATGATACCATGTTAGTTTATGAAGAATATGGTGAAGAATACTCAAGAACAGGAGAGAGAGAGTGAGTTTGATTCGTGAGCAGAAGAAAGAGAGAGATGTTTGTTGTTTGTACTTGACAGAGAGAATAGAGAATAAGGAAGGATTCTGATTCCTTAATTTCGACATAAGAGGATACAGAGGTATATAAAGACATAATATCAGAGAGAGAAACAATAAAATAATGTTTGGTCTGGTCGATGAAAGTGACCTGACCTAAACGGTCCACTATGCTTATTCAAACATGTGACTTCTGTTCAAATGCTCCCACTTGCTCCAGTCGAGTTTAAACGGTCACCTCTTGCTTCTGGAACCTCTTGGCCGACATCCCATTCAGTTCCTTCACTTCCAAGGCACGTTAGGTCACAAGTAGGGTTAGGGTTTTCCGTACAGGTTGTACGGACTAACTTGAGTCACATGTTTCTTCTCTTCTTATGATTTCTTCATTCCTTCATGTTCCATACTTCATGTCTTCTCTTTATTTCTTTACTGATCAATAAGGGTTGTAGCTGAGGATGAACCAAGACAAGACCATCAACCTCCACCACATGAAGAATCAAATGAGGATTCTGAAAATGAAGCTATTGAGGTTACTCACCTTGATCCTGAAGGGGGGGAACAACAATGAACAACAAGAAGGTTCAGGATCTCATGATCACGATGAGCAACAACAAGAAGAAGGGTCAGTGGTCAGAGAGGATCAGCCTACGGATGGTGAGGGAACACCAATTGAAGAAAATATCCAGCCTTTGAGAAGAAGCACAAGGATTAGGCGTTCACCTTCCAACAGGGTCAACACAAGATCTACTTCAACTCCCAAGCAGTAGCCCATCCTATTCAAGCTATGTGTTCTCTAGCTCAGTATCCTAAGGAACATGTAGTGTTCATTGGAGAGTTGGACCAAGAATACATCCCAAGGACTTATGAAGAAGCTATGGAACACAAAGAGTGGAGAGACTCGGTTGGGAATGAAACCAATGCCATGATTGTAAATGACACTTGGTATGAAGTGGAGCTTCCAAAAGGAAAGAAGGCAGTAACAAGCATGTGGATCTTCACAATCAAATATAATGCTGATGGTACTGTGGAGAGGCGCAAGACAAGGCTTGTTGCAAGAGGGTTTACTCAAACTTATGGAGAAGACTACCTGGACACCTTTGCACCAGTAGCTAAGCTTCACACCATAAAGATCATTCTCTCCTTGGCAGTCAACTTGGAGTGGGATCTGTGGCAGATGGATGTAAAGAATGCTTTCCTACAAGGAGAGCTTGAAGAGGAAGTCTACATGAGACCACCTCCTGGCCTAGAGCACCTTGTCAAGCCTGGAAATGTCCTTAGACTGAAGAAAGCCATTTATGGGTTGAAGCAATCGCCAAGGGCCTGGTATCACAAACACAGTACCACCCTCAATGGAAAAGGATTAGTGAAATCTGAAGCTGATCACACACTCTTCACCCTCACTAGTCCACAAGGAATTGTGGTGATACTAGTGTATGTGGGTGATATCATCATCACTGGAAGTGACAAGGAAGGTATTCTCTTGATGCGCCCCTAGGATGCTCTTTGGTTGATGGGAATGGATAGATCCTTGCAAGAACGAATCAGAGACTCAAGTTCTTCAAGGCGTGTGGATTGAATGGTGACACAAGCGGGATGGATGAACACTTTATACTCCTAGATGAACAAATCGGATATGACACACCAATTTAGACACACTTAGGTCTCTGGATATTACACACCAGAACTCGACACACTTTCTAGAGAGAGAGCCGTCAAGGAGAAAAGAATACTTGTTGATTAAATGATGGATGGCTTACAATAGGGTTTAGGGACCCTTTAAATAAAAGAAACCGAGAACAAGCTCTCTAGGGTTTCGGAAATAAGGAAAATGGAAAACTATAGTTTAACTTTAACATATGCTTAAAATAACATAAAAATATAAACTTCTTTTAGACTTGGACCGATATAGGGCCTAAGTGATGTGAAGACAAGTTGTGGCCTCGTTAAAAACTTCCTCCGGAAAACCTCGTGGGACAAAACCAAAAGCAAGGAAAACAGCACGCACCCCATGTCTTGCCTAGACACTAACTCAGCTTGATGTAGAGATGGCTTGAATTGTGATCAAGACATCTCGGATCAGACCTTGTTCAAGACTTTCTTGTTGTGGATGTGAAGTGAGTAATCCAACAACATTATCTTTAAACTTCTTGACTCTGGAACGAGTCATGGGACCTTCAGGAATGGCTAGAGCATCATCACCAGGTTGCTGGTGCAATGTGGCTTCATGTGGCTCATCTAGACTCTCCTTGTTCTCCTTAGTGATCCGGTCCATGATCACATCATCCCCTCCCTCTTGAAAAGGATTTGTCCTCAAATCAGGTTCATCTACAGCAAAAGGAGCCAAGTCAGTGACATTGAAGCTATTTGATACATCATACTTACCATGGAGATCAAGTTTGTAGGCATTGTCATTGATCTTGTGGATGATCTCGAAAGGTCCATCAACCCTTGGCATCAGCTTGGACTTCCTCTCGTTGGGGAACCTATCCTCCCTCAGGTGCAACCAAACTTGGTCACCAACTTCAAAGGTTCTCACACGTCTCCCCTTGTTGGCTTGCTTCTCATAAAGCTTGGTTTTCTGCTCAATGTTTTGTCTAGCCTTCTCATGGATCCGTTGGACCATCTCTGCTTTCTTCTTGCCGTCTAGACTGATCCTTTCACACTCAGGTAAAGGCATTAGATCCAAAGGAGAGGTGGGATTGAACCCATAAACAATCTCAAAAGGTGAATACTTAGAAGCAGAATGCATAGCATGATTGTATGCAAATTCACAGTGTG
>CAJHQP010011443.1:0-15115 GCA_905132765.1 Moricandia arvensis
GCCAACTGTTTGAACCGGTTCTGAATGTGAGGTTAGGATGGTACGAACTCGTCGGTTGGGTCCTTTTGAGATGGCTAAGATAAAGTGACTTGAAGGATTTTTGGGAATATGAAGGAAGATGTTTTTCTTTTATTCGTTAAGTTGGAGAGTTTTTACAAGACAATCGATGAATTGAAAAATGGCATAAACCCTAATTCTAGCACAAGCCTTTGTTATGACTCCTGCTCTCCATGGCATTTTCCTCTTCTTTTTATAGCTGCTTGGGCGGCGTTGATGGCTTCAAGTCGGATTCCTACCTTTGGGCGCTGTAATCGAAAATGAGCTTCGACCAAAACGACCATGGCTTGTTTGGTCGTTTTGGCTTTGTTTGATGATAGGTGGTGCGGGTGCGAGATTCCTTTGGCTCTTTGAACCTAGAATATGCCGCTCGTTCCAGCAAACCGTTACGTAGTACAGCTGCTTCTCACGAACAGTGCTGCCGTCGACGTTCAGCGCTCTCTACTGGTGCGCGTTTGTGTGAGCATAGTTGGGATGAGCAAACTCTGGGTTAAAGATCGCTCTCTACCTGTCTTTCGTAACTCTCCATGGAGGGAGTAAGAGTTTATACATACACTAGGGGTGCGCCCATAAAACTGGGTAACAACCGTCTACTTTACATCTATTACCCATATCCAACGCGCTCTCACTTATAGTCACTGCTGTGACCATGTGCGCGGACGCATTTATCGCGTGTGAATCAGGCCTCTTGCAATTCACACTGTTGACGCACATGGGATTGGTTAACCCTATGTAATCGTTAGAACGTTTTGATTAGAGCTCGTGAACATTGCGTTGCTCAACTTCTTCCTCTCATTTTCATAGTCTTTTCCGCCAGGTCTCACAGTTCAATGCTATTCATAACTCATCTCTTGTTTCGGTTTTAAACTTAGATATAGTTAATTAAAAATAGCTTTAGATGTTTTATGTGTACTAAGATTAAGATGAGTAAGAGAATTAATTTGACTATATGACGATATGTAGTATAAAGTGCTTAATGTATATTAGGTACGCGCACCATATATGAAAATATATAAAGACTTTATATATTTATTTAAAGCTTGAAAATTTCAAATATTGTAGAACAGGTTTTGGGTGTTGCCAAACTCGATTTTGGCGGGTTTTGGCAAGGAAAACTTGATTTTGCCTTTCTGCGGAAACTTGATTTTGGCGGTTTTTTTGGCGGAAAACGAGCGATTTTTGCGGTTTTGGAGAGAAAACTGCGATATTTAATAGGTGGTTTTGGTGTGAGAACGAACGCATAAATTGCAGTCAGTTTTCAGTGACAGAGCCTATAACACCACTCCCGATTTGCCGTGGTTATATAGCGGCTGTGGCACGAAGACTTTCGAATTTTTGCGGTGTATTATGGCGTTATTACGATAGTCGCATGACTTTTGATTTCTTGGAGCACACGCAAGAGCAGAGACTCGCCGAGTTCTCGATGCGGTGTTCTGTGGCGGCAGAGAACCTCAATTTCTTTTGTCGTGTTGGAGGTAATATCTTCTATTTCTTTGCAGGGTCGAATATAGTCTCACAGATTTTGTGGTTTTGGCGCGATAACCTCACTTTTGCAACTTTTTAGAGGACGAGAAACATTCTATTTACACATTTTGGCCGGGAAACACTGACTTTTGTGGTTTTGAGGAAACACATAACTCTTCGCGGTTTTGTGTCACGATAAAAAACCTTCGCATTCTCGCGTTTTTAGCAGATATACAACTTTCATGTTTTAAAAACTCTTTGTGTCTTGGGCGTGAAGGACTCACTCTTTTTGTGTGATTTTAAACGAAACATTTTATTTGTGGTTCTTGGCACAACGGAAGCGTCGAGGTTTTGTGGCGTTTTAAAATATATGTGGATACATCCAAAACTTTTTGCGGCGACCTTTTTGGTGGGACATATGTTTCTGCAGTTTGCGCGAAAATATGAATTTTTCAGCGGTTTTGGCGGGAAAAGTCGATTTTGCGATTTTGACGAAAATTATGATTTTATGGTTTCGGCGGGAAAAATGAATTTTCTGAAATGGTGGGAAAACTTGATTTTGTAATTTGGCAAAAAATACTTTTACAATTTTAATAATAAAATTAATTTTATATTTTTGCGAAAATATGATTAAAATTTAGTAAAAACACAATATCTAGTATTTATATAGTTAAAAAATTGTATGTTGAAAAAAAGAATTGAGTTATATTTTGTTATTATAATTTATTTAGATAACTGAGAAAATTAATAAAAACTAAATTTGTTAAAATTAGTTAAAATATTTAGTTTAGTTTCTTTTGTTTATATATTTGATTTAAGTTTATGTTATTTATAAATTTTTTATTGGTTTGGTTATGGATAAATTATTATACATACAATTAAAACCATTTTAACTCAATCCAATAACTCTATTAAACCCATTTTATCCATTAGTCTACTTGGACCTAATTTAAGTATCCACTAAGATTCATGGTCTGGATTTGTTTGGATTGACCCATTAAATTTTACCCATTTTGATACCTCTAGTTAAAACTCATATCCCTTCATTCTCTTACCTGCGTTTGTCTAATTCTTTACTGTTTCTTTTGTATTCGATTTCCACAAAAAAAAAAAAACGATAGCTTCTTCAGACATGAACACTAATAACTCATGTTTCTGTACTCTGAACCCAGACCCGAGCCGGCTATTTTCTGGTTAGAATTATCAGTGAAAACCAAATTATTTTAAAGATGCATATTAAACCGGGAAACAGCAAAAACCGGCGAACGTGAAGTTGAACCAGTAGCAAACCGAATGATAAATCTCAAAAACCGTGTTTTTTTATTTTACCGTTAACTTCACAAAACCGTGTGTTTTAAAGACTTGCTCCCTAAGCTACAGAAAAAAGGGAATTAGTTTTGGTTTTAAAAGAAAAAAGGGAATTAGTTTTGGTTTTAAAAGAAAAAAGGGAATTAGTTTTGGTTTTAAAAGAAAAAAGGGAATTAGTTTTGGTTTTAAAAGAAAAAGGAAATTGGTAAAATCATTTTTTCGTTATTTCCTTTTTTCTTCGAAACCCCAATTCCATCTATATAAACAAATAGCAGTGTCTCTTCTCTAGTTCTCTCTCACACCACTCCTCTCTCTCTCTCTCTCGTTTTGTGTTTGTCTCTCACGATGGCTTTGTCTGATGATCTTCCTCCACAGCTTACAAAAGACGTCAAGAGAAGAAGCAAAAAAAGAAGAAGGGTGAAAAAGCAAAGACCTTGAACTGATGATTAGTGTCGCTACAAGATGCGTTGAAGTTCTGAGAATGATGCGAAGCTTGCCTCTCACTCCTCGTCTCATCACCAAAACGAATGCCTTGCGCTCTCTTCAGTTCCTCGCAACGAATGGTAACCCTAAAATCAGATCAGAGTCTAAATCCGTTCTTAATCACTTGAGGGGTGTTCTTGCGTCTAGTTGAAGAGATGGTTTTGCTTGGAAGACACGAAGAAGAGTATAAAGACTAGGGTTAACAGTTTTGTAATGAATTCTTATGAATGCTTTTTTGTTGTTGTCTAGTTCAATAACTTTATCATGCTTGAATCAAATTGGTTGTTTACTATAACAAAGTGGCGTGATTTTAAGACAAAGATTTGGGTACTACTGTATGAAACTGATAGTTATGGGCTAAACAGAGATGATCTTTTAATATGGGGACTAGGGTTTTAACAATTGTGTAACAAATTCTTGAATGTCAATTTCTATCATGTTTGAATCAAATTGATTGTTACTATAAGAAAGTTGCATGATTGAAGACGGAGAATTGGGTATTAATGTATGGACTGATAGTTATGGGTTAAACATTACATGATATTTTAATACGAGGTCAAAAACATAAAAATCTTGACCTGGTTTATCTCTCTGAGTAACCAATGCAAGCTCCCCCTACAGGACACTCAACTCATTAAACATTTAAGAAACTTTTGCAAACCAGTCAAAAGAGATTCTTTATACAAACTTAAACAGACGCAAAAGACCAAACTTGTCTCATAGAAATAGATAAAAAGCCGGTCGGCTGCCGTAAAAAAAATAGTGTTTCAAAAAAAAAAAGAAAAAAAAAGAGATAGATAAAACCGAAACATGTATCTTCAGTAAAGACATATGCTGTAACGGGTACATTAATAAGAAATTGATAAAATACAAATAAATAGAATAATATGAATGGAATATAGCAAAAAATGGACTATATTTCATTCCAATCATTCAAGAAAAAAAATTGTAAGGGAATGTTTAAAAATGTTTTTCTTTGTAATTTTTTGGAATGTTTGTGAAATCGATGGAATGAATATTTCATTCCATTTTTGTTAAATGGTGAAAAAAATTCTAGAATTAATGGAATAAGTCATTCCACATCATTCTAATCCAAAAATCAACAATCTAGTTGCAGCCATAGTAATGCCTTAAGTTAAAGTAAACTTACCACAATTTTTCCCTTAGAAACAATTTAAATAAACATCATTTAGGTATATAATGATTTAAAAGATCTAATAAGTTTCCAGATTTGGTTTTTGTTTTAAAATTGGTTAGACAATATTCAAACTTGGCGATTTTAGTGTAAAATTTATTAGATATACAGCTATTTTTGGAATTTGATATATTAAATAAAAAATGAACAGTTTTTTTAATAAACCAACGTGTGAATAATACCAAAAATTAATGGTTAGTATGATTGTAGTTATGAAATTTGATTATGGCGTTTGACAGGTTCCGATCATCAACCGAAGAGAAGTATTGATTATGGTGTGTGGCAGATGTATTCAAATGAAGAGAAGCAATGAAGACTCAGGTTAGATCCAGTTTGTTCATAAGAATTGTCAGGTTGAAGACTCTTGACGAGCCTTATAGAGATTAGATAAAATGCGTGTTTAAAAGCAAGTGATATGAATAGATTCATTATTTGTATATAATAAGTGAAGTTTGGTTTATTTCACGGTCAGTTTACTTCATTTTTTTCGGTTAAGATTAAATATTTATTAAGGGTGGGCGCAGTCTAGGTGGGCGAGCATCTATATAAAAGGATAGAGTTATGAAAGAGTTCATTTTTTTTTGTCAAACGGTCATTCTATTAGTCGACTTGAGGTGGTCTAGAAAGTCAGACCAGAATAGAATAACCAGCAAAAAATATCCCTATGAAAAGTACGAGCATTTCTAGCTAGAGCATCAGCAGGTCCATTGTAGATTTTTTGGGATGTGACAAATCTCAAAAGCAGGGAAACAAATCAGCAGTGTTTGTATTGCGCTCAGTTCTGTAGCAAAACCCGGCCATTCCCTGGGCTCCGATACCATCACAATAATATCTTTACAGTCGGTGCCAAATCTCTAGCATGAAGAATGTTGGAGCATACATTCCATTGCCCATCTAAGAGCCTCTAATTCCGAATGAAGTGCCGTCTCTCGTTTGCTTAGATTACGCGTTCCCAGGAGCTCAATCTTCCCCGTATCGCTCTTCCATATCCAGCCGCATCCACTATAATGATCTGTGGCGGTCCAAGAACCATCCACCATACAAATGTTTTCAAGACATAAGGTCTGTGCTGTTTCATTTCTTCACATTTGTGAATTCTGGTTGACCATCTTATTAGCACTAAACCACGCCATACATTCATTTTCTGCATATCTTACTAGTTCACTTGGATCTCTATTGATTCTCTGAATAGTTTATCATTCCGGACCTTCCAGATATACCATATTATCCACAGAAAGAGTTCATATTTAAATGACAACATTTGTATTGTAGATATGTAAGATTCTAAATTAATAGATTAGATTAATTAGTTCACGTTACACATTTACGCATGGGGGAAGTCAAATTTTAGGCAGAATAAGTACATTGATTTAATTAGTAAACCTGAATAAAAAAGAGAAATTAGGGGTAAAGTAGCTAACAACCACTGATTTTTTATCAAAGTTTCATAAATATTAAAATGAGAAGTTTATGACCATTTCTAAAAATATTTCTGGTAAATCATAGAGAAATTATTAATTCTTTCTAATCACCATTGTTGATGCCTGAGACAAGTTTGCTTTTGCTCTCTGGCAATTACAAACTCTTATGTCACTAGTGAGTAACCATCCTTGTGACCTCTGCGATTACCATCTTGTTTCCATTTATCTTAAGATTTTCCTTGTTCTAGCAAAACAATCATATATCAAGCTCAGCAACCATGTCAAAACTCTGATTTATATATGTCACCAGATCCACCATTCTTACCAACGTTTAATCACTGAAACACAATCAGACTTTCAATGCTTGAGATTCGATTTCTTGTGAAACCCACTAATACTGCAAACAATCACCATCAATGACGAGATTTTGAATTTTCACAAAAAATGAAGAGCAAACTTGTCAGCACAACATTTTTATCCACCATCAATCTTGAGTTCTATGATCTCATTTTGTAAGTTTTCAGAGGATGAATTCTTTTAGTTTCAACTAAACTCCATGGCATCACAAAGAGAGACTACTGCATCTCACTTTCTCCATGGCATAAGAAAACACAGAATAAGATTATGTGGTCTTTAACACATTAATACTCAAGTCACCTCTGCTTCTTTCGTCACCATTGTGAAACACTGACTATCTTGAATTCACTTTCCGAGTAATGGGTTCTGATTTGTCCATCTTGACACGTAAGAGAGCAATAATGTCTAGCCCCAAATATATTCATGTTACTTTCCGGAAATTATTGTCACCAACTCAGATATTCAGTCTTGGACAAACCGTTTCTATATTCTATTTTGGTACACTTTGTTGATTCTCCCATGGTATCTGGTGCTATCTTTATCACAAAAAATATTTTGGCCGTCTACTAGTACCTCCTAACATTTGATTCACTGTAGCAATTTTAAACGTTTTATCTTGATGTCCAGAATTGAGCTTCCTTTCCTTGCTTTTTGCCGTAGGAGCTTGTCATCTTGACCAAAAACACTCTGTATCATATGGAATATCAGCAGTCTTCTTTCTTTTCACTGCCTCCCTCACCTTTTGAATTCCAACCCTCACTTGAAATATAATGCTGACTCTGTATCATTTAACTAAAATAATTCAAACCCAATGATAACATACCAAAGCTTCCACTGTTGAATTCATGACAAACAACTCATGTGTCTTCTCGTTCAGCATACTTCTTGAAGCAACCATCAACGAACATTCCTTTTTTAACTTTAATCCATACAACAGCTCTGAGACGAGAGCACTCAAAATCAAAACAACCCGAAACACAGTTCCTTAGCCTGGTTCTTAGCAAGCTTTGTAAGAACCCGACATACATCAGATCTCTTAACATCCTCTTCGTACTGATTGCAAACACATCTTCGTTCCTCATCTACTTCGATTCTCCATACTAGCCACAAATCCATGATCATACCCGAAATAAGACGAATGCATATGGAGAACCCGCTCTGAAAGTGCAATTTGTTGCTAAACCTATGTGTTCGATTGTATGTGAAGTATTTATGAGCATAGAATAAAGAACACATAGAGATTTGTTAATGGAGTTTGTTTCCTACATCTCTTAGACCACGTCCAGAACTCATTCACTAGAAAAATACTGCAACCTACAATTGTTATATGGTATCCAATACACACTTGTGCCTACCACTCTTGTTTAGATTGACAAGGACTAGAGCAACTACTACTCATTGTCTTTTCCGACGAGCATAGTGATATGCCATTGAGAGTTTATACTTCAAGAAGAAAGAAGCAGAACGTACAGAAGGAGGATGAGTAAGGTGCTGAGCTGGCAAGGGAGTCTTCATAGTTAATACAAAGAAAATAATATTGTAAAGAAGTCTCGTATATATGAGGGACTGGATAGTTAGTTACAGATATTCTAGAAGAAAGAATCAAAGAGGAACTTGTAAGGCTTAGTCTTCGATTTGTGGAGATTAAGAGTGGGTGGTTGGGTGGATCTTGATCAATATACTTCTTAGTTCTTATCACATAGTTCTCTACAAGTTTGGTGGGACGATGCCACACACCTATGTGCATCTAGCGAGAGTACACTGGGCACATAGCTTTTACTTTGATGGCCTCCTGATATTTAACCTGATTGCTAAACCCTAACCCTTGGATTTCCAAGCAATCTTTCCTTTTCTTCTTCTAAGAATAAGGAATTTTTTCCTCATCTGAAATACACTATTCAAGATGATTACCCAATTCAGCAGCCACGCCTTGGCTTGTATAAGTCGAACCCGTGTTGTCCACTTATGCATTTCAGCAGTCGGGCAAAGCCCAGCTTCATGCTTCTTGTACCAGTTCCTTCTCAAACTAGCCAACAATAAACCTTCAGAAAGAAGGGTTAACAACCACAAGAAATATTTGAAGAATAGTAGTGTCGACAACCAAGACTAATGAAATTGTGACTGGATATGATTGTCTAGTGACATGTCACAACATAACCAAATCTCACAATACTCTCCTTCCTGTAAGAAACTTAGGACTCACTGCTCGTTTTATCTTTAGCAGCATCTAAAAGGCTTTACAACTGGTGTTATTTGACAAGATCAAATCTTCTAGATCAGTTATGTTTGTCTGGTGTGGAGCATGCTGTAGCTGATTTTCAAAACAAGAAGGTCACACTTTATATTTGAATTCATTGGATAAAAGGCTACTGAAATGAGGTATTGGCATATGAGTTTCATATGCTTATCTACTTTTAGTTTGTAGAGCCTAGATAATCAAACACATATGGTTGTTAACTTACATTCAAACATTTTTCAACTACAATTGTGTAGCTTGTTAACATATATGTTGATATGAATTTTGTATTATCTGTATCTCACCACTACTTTTCTTGTCAAAGTGTTGTATGATTAACTCTTCTAATGCGCCCATAGTATCTCTTTATTCAAACTTCACCAAAATAGTTTCCATCATGTCCATCCCTTCGAGTTGTATTCTGAAGTACTATTTACAGAAATATTGTTAACGGACATTCAAACATTTTCCCTTATGGTAGTGTAGCTTAGTCACATATGTTGTGTAATCTTCTTTTTGGTTGATTTTTTACTAAGAACACTTAGATATGGGTCATCTTCATAATGCTAAAACATTTTCTTAAGCACCATATGTTCTCGGTAATTATGATGGATATGTTAGTTATATCATCTCGATTTTGTAATTTGATATGCTGCTGGTAGAATATATAGTCGTTTATGCATCCACGTGATGTAACTTTGATAACATACAACCAATTTATCCCCGAGGTTATCATCCGAGGATATGGAACAAAGCAAACTTGGTCTACCTGCTAAGCTAATATGTAAAGCTCGAATTTGTTGTATCTTCGTTCACTATTGACATCAACTACACCAAATTTGTTTACCCGAACACCTCTGTTGACGACGGGGTCGAACCAGTCACACTTGAAGAGGACGCATTTCAGCTTCAATAACCTTAGGAATTCAACTTCAATAGTCTCCTGCAAGATCTCATAGAAATTTGTTTCGCCTTTCACACATATTCCATAATTACTTGTCAATCGGTGTCTACCATACTCATATGTATGAAAATTATAGCCTCATGTGAAATACATCAGTGATGTGGTGAACTTTGCAACTGGACCTTGAGCTAATTCGTGATACCATGCGAGTAATATGGATAGTCATAATAAACCTGCAAAAACAATAAGAACTTTGAAATTAATCCTACTAACAACTAACGTTGAAAAATAAAGAGAATGTTATAATACATGTTTCCTCAACCACTTAATAAAGTGTTGATCTTTCCTTTCGTCTAACTCACTTGTCGATATATCTGGGATTGCTTCTTCGACTTGAGTAACAAATTAGCTGTAAAATTTTCTCTTAATTAATCAATTCCAAAATATATATATATATATATATAATATAATATATATATATATATAATATATGTATATATATATATATATTTTTTTATTTTTTTGGGAATCGATTAATTAACACATATATATATTACAAACACACATATATATATATGTTTAACTACCTTTCAAAATAGCGAATCAGTACATGCTAGCAATAATATAAATGTGTGCACTATGGAAGTCTTCATCACTCGACCACCAAACCTCTCAATTTCCAACCAAATCGCCCAATTTGGCAAAATATATCTGGAACATCTTTTCCAAATATGTTGGCACAACACCACCACCATCATATCTTCTTGGAGCACGTTTTCGGGTACGTACTTTCGGTGCAAAGTAGTATGATGTGAAGTGAGATGTTTCTTCGTCAAACTTCCGACAACTATAGAACCTTCAACTCTTGCGAGGTTTTTAGCTTTCCTTTCAAATTTTTCATGGCCCGCTAATACTGATACATCCATTCGTAATGTACATGTCCTTGAAGCAATGCCTCATACCCGAGGTGGGCAACTAGATGCTCCATGACGTCAAAAAATGCTGGCGGAAATATTTTCTCCAAGTTGCATAGTAAGATGAGAATGTTCTCATGAATTTGTTGAACGACATCCTCTTTAAGTGTGTGTGTGCTCAGATCCCTGAAAAAGCTCTAATTCCTTGCATATTTCAAAATTTAAAGATATTAGTAGTCCTTTGACCAAAAAAAAGATATTAGTAGTCATATTATTTATATGTGTATATAAATAAAGAAATTAATTAAAGCTTGTATTTAAATATATATATATATATATATATATATATATATATTACCTGCAAGTGCTTCATGTACTTTTGTTGGCAGTAGCTCCGCAAATGCAAAGGAAAGTAGTCGTTGCATAAAGACTTGACAATCATGACTCTTCATCCCTGAGAAATTTTGACCTTTTTCAACACATCTAGAAAGATTTGAAACATGACCATCAAGGAACTTCACTTTTGATGACACCCAGTTGAACAACACCGATTTTTATTCTGGTGACAATCTGAATATCGGGACTGGAACTTTTTCATTGCTTTTTATATGTAACTCACTTTTGAGAAAATATCAGGTAAGTAAAACCTCGATTTTATGTTGTCTTTCTTCTTCTCTGAGAAATTCAATATTGTGTTCAGGATGTTCTCAAAAAAAATTCTTCTCTATATGCATCACATCGAGATTATGATGCAAAAGAAGATCCTTCCAATATGGCAATTCCCAAAATTTACTCTTCTTGTGCCAGTTGTGCTGAACTCCATAATAATCATGCATATTAATGAGAACATGTCAATTACCACCACGAGAACAGTTTCTAGAGCACCGTAGTAATCGATTTGCGCTTCGATTTGTTCTCTAGTTAAATATGGAGGAGGAGTGTCTCTCACAACCCTTTTGTGTTTGAACAATGTTTTGTTTCTTCTGTTCGGATGGTGAATGGGAAGAAATCGATGGTGACAAACAAACCAACTTGTCTTCCTACCATTCTTCAACTGAAACGCATCTGTCATTCCATTACAATATGGACAAGATAATCTCCCATGTGTAGTCCATCCAGACAACATCCCATATGCAGGAAAGTCACTTATGGTCCACAGAAGCATCGCTCGCATCGTAAAATTTGTTTTCGTTGAACAATCATACGTCCTCACCCATGTTGACCACAAATCTTTTAACTCTTTTATCAGTGGTTGTAGAAAAACATCGAGAGATATTTTTGGATGCTTCGGACCAGGTATTAATATGGTCATGAATAGAAACTTTCATCGCATGCACATCTCCGGTGGCAAGTTCTATGGCGTAAGAAAGACTGGCCATAATGAATATTGTCTGCATGACATTCCAAATGGAGTAAATTCTTTTGTACATAATCCAAGATACACATTCCGGCTATTGCTAGCTAAATCTCGATGTACATTGTTAAAATGTTTCCAAGCTCTTGCATCTGATGGATGAGTCATCTCACCCTCCGTCTGAGTATGCTCGGCATGCCATCTCATCCCTCCGGAAGTCTCCTTAGATTGGTATAATCTTTTCAATATGTCTGTAATTGGTAGGTACCATATCCTTTGGTAGAGTACCCTATTACGCCCTCATCCTTGTGATTTGAATCGTGGCTTCTTGAAGAATCGACATTCTTCTAACTTGTCATCATCTCTCTAGTCAATCATGCAATTGTCGATGCAAACGTCTATCATCTCCGAAGGTAACCCAAGACTATAAACCAATTTATGAATCTCATAATAAGAACCAACAGACACATTGTCTTCCAGAAAATACTATTTAAACAAGTTTGCCCATGCATTCATGCGATTTTCAGGTAGATTGTGATAGGTTTTAATATTCATCATTCTAGCAGCCAACGACAATTTAGAGAGACATTATCTACAATCACTGTAAATTGGTTGATTCGCATCATCTAACATTTCATAAAACTTTTTACATCTATGTTAGGTTCTTCAGCTTCATCATAAACTACAAATGCATCACCTACCATATCATGAACCCTATCATTATCTACCATCTCTTCCTCCTGATGGTAACTATTTTCATTATGCAAATGATCAACCGCGGGGCTCATCCTGAAAATCGCTATTACTACTTCTAGCTTCATTCCCACAATTACTATAACCTTCTCCATGTTGAACCAAATATAGTAATGAAACCTATATTTACTAAATTTTTCCAAACATTTTCATGAGGGCCTAATTTTGAGTTGTTGCATTTCCGACAAGGACAAAACATCTTACCGCTTTCCTGCGTGAGCGGTGTAAAATATGCTTGATGCATAAATGTCTCCATCTCTTTGTGTATACATCCACCTCCGTAATTCAAAAATATTTCCATCTCCGGAATTTTATTTTCTTTCACGTTTTCAATTTTTTTTCTCTTTTACGTTTTCAATTTTTTTTGTGTGTTTCATTTGAAACTGAAACAACATACTTATAGAAAATTTTCGAATAAGTAGGTGACATTTTACCACGAATTTACGTGGAAAATTGGTAGGTATACACCCAACAATAAACACATTTACAACTAAAAAGTCGTTGGCCTCGTCATTTCCTCGCCAAATGGTTTCCTTGCTAAATGGTTTCCTCGTGAAGTCCACGTAAGATTAGCGAGTACTTTACGTGGAAACGCAATCTGCCACGTAATATCCTTGCTAAATAACGTCATTTTTAAGAGGAAACCTGTTTCTCGTTTATTCACGACGAAACTACGAGGATTCATAATTTTCTCGTACATAACTATTAATTTTACGAGGAACCATTTTCCTCGTTAAATTTCGTAGTTAAAAATGTTTTCTTGCAGTGTTCATGTAATATGTTAAAATATATTAGTAAAGTAAAAATTATTTACCTTAAGAAATATCATAGACCCAGTGAGATCTTAGTCTCAACTAGTGAAAATTACTAGATTGGAAAAGTCATCCATATTTTTAATAATATTTTCATACGGAAAATTAGGACCCTCAAATATTTTGTTGTGCTTATTTTCTTATATCTGTATAATCATGCATTCCCTAATACAGCTTGATCTACCTTGGATATCATCATATTTAATAAAAACTTTGGTAACAGAAGATTTAGAAAATTAACTCATGGTGTTACATGCGGTGAAGAAACTGGGTTGGATCCCATCACAAAGCATATGACATATTAAAATGGTTATTCAGAAGCCCTTCTCTTGAAATAGGGATACTCGGAGAAATGGGTAGACTTTTGATGTTATGTATCTTAGTACCATCATACCAAGTTATTGGAGACGGTGAATGGCAAAATAAAACCGTCGGGACGTCTTGTCAAGGAGATTCACTATCATTTTTCCTTTTTCTTTTAAGTATCAAACGCCTTAATATCTTTTCTAAAAGGAGCGAAAGAATAAAATTACATTGTAGGGTTAAGGATAGCTCAAGCCAGAGTATTCCATCTCTTATTCACCAAAGATAATTTCTTCTTTTGCAAAGGCGGTATCCTGCGATGTTCAGAGATATTTAAAATTAACACTTATGGGACCACTTCATGTCAACAAATTAACACAATAAAATAGTCGATACTTTTGGAAATAAAGTGGACCTTCTTCGAGTCAAGAGATTGAAGGATCCTAGGATATTCAATAAAGGGGGATGGGTACATATCTAGGCCTCATAAAATAAACGGTCCAACTAAAAAAATATTTACCTATGTTCGATCGACTAAATAGCAATGTAAAAAAACTTGGTTTGCAAGACTTCTCTTAAAGGAGGTAAAAGTTTCCAGACAAAATCAGTTTTTCAAGCGATTCTGACATTTTTTATGTTGTGTTTTCTCCTCCTGCAATGTGTGATTGACAATTAAGTATCACAATCTAAATTGGAGCTTGAAACAAAATAATAGGGGCATGCATTGGATAATATGGGACAAGACATTTTTCCATCGAGATAAGGGAGGTCTAGGGTTCAAGGATTTTACTAATCTAGCCATGCTCACGAAGCAACTGTGACAACTCCTCCATTTTGTGAACTCTCTCTAGCAAAGGTGCTATGAGGAAGGTATTATAACAATTTGAAACTCAATTGAGGAACATAGAGTTTATTCCTCATCTTATGGGGGGCACAATCTTATGGCAGCCAACTGTTACTTATTTATGGTCTTTGTAAGGCTATTGGGTCAAGGTGTAATACCAGAGTATGGAGAAAATCTTGAATCCCAACAAACCCATATCGTTCAACCAGAGGCATTATCTTAACCAGGGATAGTGATCATGACCTACTTGTCCATGATATCCCTCCCTAGCTCATCAAATCCCAGCATGTGAGATTGATGTCTCTTGGATTGATCATGGACATTTTAATAGACTTGGATAGTGCTTAAAAGATAAAATAAGATATACAAGTAGGACTTGGATAGTGTTTAAAAGATAACATAAGATATACAAGTAGGCCATGATTTTATCCAAGAGGCATCATAGGGTTAAATACATAAATGGACAGTCTCATATGGGCAATGACGTGTATTCAATATAACAGTCTTTGTAGTCTACTTTGAAACAAACTGTGCAAATCTGATACCAGTATGGGAGGATCCTGAAGATTGGTTAATCTTTAGATTGGACATAAACTATGTTAACAGTGTTAGCCGCTGGTAAAATTCTTATTTGAATTCTCTTGCTAAAAGAGCAGGACCATAAAGAACTTTATTTTCCTATGTAAGTTTGGAAACCATAAATTTCTAAA
>CAJHQP010011444.1:0-15115 GCA_905132765.1 Moricandia arvensis
TAGGGTTTTGTGTGAGAGAGAGGATCATCAAGATCACTTCGATTCTGACGTGCTATGAGTTCTCTAACTATAGTTTATTGCATATTTACCCGAAAGTTTGGTTTATTATGGATATATCCTATACAAAAAAAACTTGTTATACTTGTATCCTATGATACGTTCTACCCAATATTCTAAAAATCGCCAGGTGAAAATTAGATATTTTATAGAATATTATTGTTTGTGTGGATAACTAAGACGATTTTTTTCAAAAAATTGTATTGTGTTATGAAATAACTTATAATTTTATAGTATCTCGAAATTTGAATAAGGGCGAAATTTTATACCCGTAGGGAGAAGATAACCCTTATATAATGAACTATTACAGAGAGAAAGAGGAGAAGGGATGAGGTTACAATCGATCGCAATGATCGTATATATAGAAAAGAAAAAGTTGAGTTACTGTGCAAATAGTGACAGTGGGACCCACTTCCTTTTATATTTTCAACAAAAGTTGGCCGACTACTGTGCATATTACGGCTGATCACTGTGCATATAACGGCTACTTTATAACACTCCCCCTTGGGGACCGGTGTCACTATTGTTGTTTGCTTGACGTATTTGTTGCCTCGTTAAAAACCTTTCTAGAAAAACCCTGTAGGAAAAACCATAGTAAGGTAAAAAGAGTACAACCACGTAAGCTCCCCCTCGAATGAGCATTCATAGATCCTTCTGATGACGCATTCCAATGTTATGGACATGTTTCCTGAAAACCGTGGTAGGAAGCGATTTTGTGAAGAGGTCAGCTGCATTGTCGCATGATCGAACATATCTGACTTCAATCTCTTTATTCTTCTCCAGTTCTTGAGTGTAAGAGAAGAACTTCGGAGGTATGTGCTTGGTTCTATCGCTTTTGATATATCCTTCCTTCGTTTGAGCAACGCATGCTGCGTTATCTTCATATATAACAGTTGGCTCCATATTTTTGTCAATCGCACTGCTCGAACATATGTGTCGGCTTATTGATCTTAGCCATACACATTCCCTACTAGCTTCATGAAGTGCGATGATCTCAGCATGATTTGAAGAGGTAGCCACTAGTGTTTGTTTCTGAGAACGCCAAGATATAGCAGTGCCTCCGATCGTGAAAATGTATCCTGTTTGCGATCGAGCTTTGTGAGGATCTGAAAGATATCCTGCATCTGCAAAACCAACCATTTGACCTTTTGAATATTTAGAATAAAATAAACCTAAATCAATGGTCCCTTGAAGATAACGAAAGACATGTTTAATTCCATTCCAGTGTCTTCGTGTAGGGGATGAACTGAATCTTGCTAAAAGATTGACAGAAAAAGATATATCAGGCCGAGTACAATTTGCAAGATACATAAGAGCTCCAATTGCACTTAAGTATGGAACTTCAGGACCAAGTATTTCTTCATTCTCTTCAGATGGTCGAAACGGATCAGTTTCAATATTAAGTGATCTAACAACCATCGGAGTGCTAAGCGGAGTTGCTTTATCCATGTTAAAACGTTTTAGCACTCTTTTTGTATATGTAGACTGATGTACAAATATACCCTTTTGAGAATGCTCAATTTGTAAACCAAGACAAAATTTTGTCTGCCCGAGATCTTTCATCTCAAATTCTCCTTTTAAATAATTTGATGCCTTTTGTATTTCTTCTTGAGTTCCTATAATGTTAAGATCATCAACATACACCGCGATTATTACAAATCCCGATGTTGTTTTCTTTATGAAAACACAGGGGCATATAGGGTCATTAGTGTATCCTTCTTTTGTCAAATGTTCACTGAGATGATTATACCACATACGCCCAGATTGCTTTAACCCATATAACGATCTTTGCAATTTAATTGCACATAACCCTTTAGGTTTGGAACTTAACACTTCCGGCATCTTAAATCCATCTGGGATTCTCATATAGATATCAGTATCTAATGATCCATATAAATATGCCGTAACGACATCCATAAGACGCATTTCTAAATTTTCATTAGCCGCTAGGCTCATCAGGAATCTAAATGTGATTGCGTCCATAACAGGAGAATATGTTTCCTCATAATCAATTCCAGGTCTTTGAGAAAAACCTTGAGCTACCAGGCGAGCTTTGTATCTTGTAATCTCGTTTTTCTCATTTCGTTTCCGAACAAATACCCATTTATATCCAACAGGTTTCACATCTTTGGGTGTGATTACAATGGGTCCGAATACATTTCTTTTGTTAAGTGAATCTAGTTCGACTTGGATTGCATCTTTCCATTTTATCCAGTCATGTCTCTTTTGACATTCATAAACAGATG
Source organism: Moricandia arvensis (assembly GCA_905132765.1). Lineage (NCBI taxonomy): Eukaryota > Viridiplantae > Streptophyta > Magnoliopsida > Brassicales > Brassicaceae > Moricandia > Moricandia arvensis. Next base: position 2,304 of record CAJHQP010011444.1, read on the forward strand.
TTGGTTCTGGATCTTCGTTTTCTTCATCTATTTCTTTTGCTAAAAGGTATGAGAAAACATCATCTATATCATCCATCTCTTTCCGTTCCCATATTTTTCTATTATGGATGTAATTAATAGAAATCTCATGATTTTCTTCAGATTCATGATGCTTTGTCGTTAGATTCATTATCTTCTCTCTCAAGAACATTTTCTGTTATTCCGGAGGTATCATGCCTTTCAACTTCCTTTCGTTTTCTAGGATTTTTATCCTTTGAGCCAAAAGGTCTGCCGCGTTTCAAACGTGTTCCTGATTCACGTGTATCAACTGCCATTTTGCCTTTCTCTGGAATCTCAATGCGAGCAGGAGCATTTGCGGCGGGTATATATGATTTTGTTACCATTTTGGTATCAGCAAATGCATCAGGTAGTTGATTTGCGATGTTTTGTAAATGCATGATACGTCGAACTTCTAGTTCTGACTGTTTCGTAGGAGGATCAAGGTGTAATAAGGATGGCACATTCCATTTGATTTCTTTTCCTACTTTATTGTTATCTCCCCCTAGATTTGGGAATTCTTTTTCATTGAAATGGCAATCAGCGAATCGTGCCGTAAAAATATCACCAGTTTGTGGTTCTAGATATCTTATTATCGAATGGAGAGTCATAACCAATATATATTCTGACCCCACGATTTCTTTTTATCTTTATGAGTACTCTTACGTGGGTTCATGATCCTCGCATATATCTCTATGGTCAAGTGCTACTTATCTTGCGCATTTTTATATGTAAATACATCATTGGTATCGATACCCTTTCTGCGTTCCATTGTATTCCAAACATGATCTAATCGATTTGAGATCTTTTTATCTAGGACCTTCAATACCTAGTAGCTTGGCGTCCCAAGCTACATGGTCTGGTACCTTAGATGTTTCAGTCGGCCGGCCTTATTTCTATGTCTGGTATGGTTTCCCTATTAACCTCAGATTTCATATTTTATGCACCTTTTCTCTTTTCTGAGGTTCCTTTTATTATGGAACATATTGGTCTATCTCTTATAGACTCTGTAGCAACTTGGTTGTGTCTCTTCTAGGACATCAAATTCGTTTGGTGCTAAGCTGGTATGACCTTTTTCTTTTCATTTCTCGGGTCGATGTGTCTGGCATCTAATTTAGCTAGCTTTGCATAATCTTTTCTTTCTTTAGACGTCTTAAAACTCATTCTCTGGTCCGAGGATCTTGCCAAGACAATGATGGTCAATACCATTCTCTTTTTCTTATCATATCCAGCTTATATCTTTCTCCTTCTGATGTTGGATAGTGGGATTCATAATCATGCAATCCGTGTACCTAGCCACAATCTGATCACCCATATTTGGCTCAAGGTTTCTTTAATACTCGTGGAGAAAGACATACTTATCCAACATATATTCCCAATCCTCTTCAGAGGTTCCATCTTAGACGGCACATATGTATGTGGTGGTTTGTTTAATAAAAATCTCAAGATGGTATATGTCTGGCTTTATGACCCGTATTCAATCTAAGATGGGAATATATATGCTCACTTATATGGCCTGATGCATACATTGCATTGTACATGTAAATTCATAATGTCCCTAAGCATTAGGCTGGACTTGGGTGATTTATCACCAAGAGAACCTAAATCTCTAAGCCTTTTATGACATGGTTACAACTCATGTTACGCGAATTTTCTTGTATGGTCATGTATCACTGGGTTTAATCCTCACTCCCCCTCATGAACATACTTATTTTTCGTGATGCTTAGGACAATAAAGCCTAATGAGTTTCCCTTGTGTACATGTTACACAACGTGAGATCTTATGGGATAACTCTGGTGCCTTTGCAATAGCAATCAAGTTTTTAGACATGGATGGCTAATCCAGTCATGCCATTAAGTGTAATTTCGTGGGTATACCAATTTGGGTATCCATGGCTCTTTTTGCCTCTTAACATACTGATCCTTAGCATAGTTTAGATCAGTAGAGTACATAAGTATAGTTTTGGGCGGTTTTTATTTCAAATCTTTCGTAGGAATCCTATTTTTTCCTTTCTTACCCATTGTTTCTCATTTGGGGAAACCATTTATACTTAATCTTTATAATTCAATGGGTCTCATGGGTGAATATAGATCATTTGGATCTCTCTAGCCTTTTAGGCATTGCCTTGGCCATAGTTCTTTTAACTAGGCAACTATACTCTTTAATCTTTTGTACTCATCTTTATAAAATAAGAATCATATAATTATAATATAGATTTTATGATTTTATTATTTTCATTCATTTTTTTTTTCAAAATGATTTTCGATATATATTTTTCGATTTTTTTTTTTTCGAAATTTTTTCTTTTTCGAATTTTTTTTTTTTTTTTTCAAAATGATTTTCGAATTTTTTTTTTTTTTTTTTTTCGAAAATTTCCTTGGATTTCTAAAACATAAAATAATAATTTTATTAGAGTTTCATAATTTAGAAACCATACACATTAATCCTACATGCGATTACAAGGAGAAATGATGCATAAAAACATAAATAGATATTAATGCCAAAATTTTCAGCATTAACTCCTCCAAGATAAATCAAATACATGGAAGTAAAAATAAAAATCGCACATAAAATCAAAAATAGCCGAATCATCATTCTTGCAACGAAAATCGGAGGAGAGCGATTTGAAAATATTTGGGAGGAGATGAAATGTTTTGGATGAGTTGAATGAATGAAGGATGAGTATATTTATAGGTAAAAAACACTGTTCATGACCGTTGGAAAAAGGGGGGAATTTTAAAAAAATTCTTTGTGACCGTTGGGATTAAAATGTTTGAACCAAAAATCAGTCTGAAAATATCGTAATAAGCAGTCAACCAGAATCAATAAATTTCAAAATATTTTATCTAAGCGACCAAATATTTATATAATATTCATAATATGCAAATATCAATATTTATTCTAGTGATAAAATTATTTCTGTCAAAACATTAAACAAATAATGCGGCGGCAGAGCCAGGCCAATATTATGCAATAAATAAATTATGCGGCGGCGGAGCCAAGCCATTATTATGCTATAAATAAAATATAAGGTGGCTCGGCCATCCATTTCATAATAAATAAATTATAAGGCGGCTCAGCCGACCGATTCACAATAACAAATAAATTATAAGGTGGCTCGGCCATCCAATTCACAATAAATAAATTTACGGCGGCTCGGCCGACCAGTATATATATTAACATTAATTATAGTGAATTGAAATTGATAATAAAAGATAGTATATTTAGTAATCTTAACGGGGCGACCTACCGCCCACATTAATATATATAATTAATATAAATTAAAACAATTACTATAAAATAATAAATAGTAATAAAGGCGGTATACCGGCCATTATAGCAGGGTAAACATGATACATATAAACTTTACCGAATTGCAGAGTGATCGTGCTGATAACGTGTTATGAAATAACTTATAATTTTATAGTATCTCGAAATTTGAATAAGGGCGAAATTTTATACCCGTAGGGAGAAGATAACCCTTATATAATGAACTATTACAGAGAGAAAGAGGAGAAGGGATGAGGTTACAATCGATCGCAATGATCGTATATATAGAAAAGAAAAAGTTGAGTTACTGTGCAAATAGTGACAGTGGGACCCACTTCCTTTTATATTTTCAACAAAAGTTGGCCGACTACTGTGCATATTACGGCTGATCACTGTGCATATAACGGCTACTTTATAACATATTGCTTATATCTAATTTACTGATTAGACAGGTGCCTAACACTGACTAAAACAATCTTTAGAATAATGGTTTTACCCTACGGCCATTTACTTTATGTTTATTATATTATTTAATTCAAAAGTTCTGTTTCTTACGAAATTATCTCAATAGTTTCGTCTACTACTGATATGCCCGGAAATACCTCTTGTTTCAATAATATCGACTTTTCCTAGAAGTTTGATTTTATTACAAATACTGCCATATATTTTAGTATCATTGATTGCTTATGCCCACATGTTATTATTTATTTTTATGATCACGTATATTCTCGCACTAGAATCAGACTCGAAAGCGTACGCATAGAGGTTGGAACCTAAAAGTAACAGACCTTCTCTGATAAGCAACAAAGAATGCAGTCCATTAGATATAAGGCTCATGTGTACGATGGCCCTGGCCTGTTATAACTAGGCTGAACAAATGAATAAGTCTTTACTATTTCTTTTGACGATAATTTTTAAAATATGCTAAATACTAGTTGGCACATGGACCACAAAAAGTTGAGCCGTCGAGTAAGACCTGTCTTAAAGGGGGCCCACACACCTGACAAGCCGCCGGGTATTGGGACACACATGATGAGCCAGCCGATCTGGATCATACCACCTTCAACTTTCTTTATATAAACAAGTGGCAGATTAGTTAATCTTTTCTAATTTTTGGTGCATTATATTTAAAAAAGCAAGAGTTTTCTTTTTTGAAACACAAAAAAGCAAGAGTTTATATTACAATAAGCTCTAATGAAACTAATGATAATAAGACCATCGTTAATAGAAGTTCTTAGACCATCTCTATTGAAGGCTCAAAGGGAGGGGGGATTCACACAAATTCCCATAAAAATTTTTAATAAAGTAATGATAAAATTAAGAACATGTATCATGGAAGTTCACCTTGATGAACCTGTATCATCATTGTTCTGTGGGCCCCACGACACGTGGTGGTCTGCGATTGGTTCAGTTATTATTATTTTTTTAAGTAAACGAAAAATAAAATAAAATAAAAAAGAAATAATAAAGGCATCTGGCGAACCCCACCCAAGGTTTACTAATGAAGATGGTCTTAGGGATGTGGTTCTTAAAAGCAAATAAAAAATTATTTCTTAACTTTTAACTCAAAAAGCTAAGAACCGGTTTTTAAATAACTGCATCCCTCAGAACCTCCATTAATCATGCTCTAAGAATCCAATGAAACCCATATATGAATAGTAGTAGAAGTGACCTTAGGCCATGTTTATCCCCGGTCTCTTAAAGTGGAGTTCTTAACTTAATTTGACTCTTTTTAATTTTTTTGGCTAAAAGACGGCTCTTAAGGCATGATTAATGGGGGTTCTTAAGGGGTTCTTAGTGGGCGGGATCCAGTAAAACCTTAAGAACCACTTCTTAGAGCATGATTAACCCTGAGAGCCTCTTAGGGGCTCTTAACTTTTTTTTTTCCCTTTTTTCTGATTTCTAAAAAAAATAGATAAACCAATCGCGGACCGCCACGTGTCAGTGGGGCCTGTGAACAGTTTAAGAACTTCTTAAAAATTGTCTCTCGCAGAAGAGATTTAAGGGGTGAATTTTTAAAAAAGTGTGGGCCCTACCCCTTAAGAACCCCTTAAGAACCCCTTAAGAACCTTGGGTTAATTTTGCTCTTAAAACTCCTAAATAAGAACTCATTTTGTTTGGGTTCTTGTACTATTCACGGGTCCTACTGATACGTGACGGTTCGTGATTGATTTGTTTTTAAATTTTTTTTATTTAAAAAAATCAAAAAAATCAAAAAAAAAAAAAGAACCCCATAAGGGGTTCTTGGGTTAATCATGGTCTTAAATCTCTTATTTAAGAAACGATTCTTAGGTTTTTTTAATTAAAAGTTAAGAAATATCTTTTAGAAAAATTAAAAATCTCTAATAAAAGACCTTCGATAAACATTCCATTACTAGCCCTTAGTAATGGAGCAGCCCACGCACCACCCATGATTAGTTTTACAAAGACAAATAATTAGCAATGGCCATTATCTCGTCTTTTAATCACTTTCTACATATAATTTAGGGAGAACTCTCTAAAGTTGCATGTATTTTAATTCCAATTGTATTTATTTATATCCTGAGTCTATTATATATCAATCAAGTCCAAAGAGACGATAAAATCGACTACGGAGCATTATTATCTGTGGGTCATAATTAGAAAGTTCATTTATTACATTGTGTTCAATCAATACGCAGCTCTCATACCATTTCAAAATAATTTAACTAATGTTGAACGTAGTGCAAGAAAGAGGAAACTATTATTATAAAAACCGACAAAACTAGAATGATAAATATTTTTGAAAAAATATTGACTGGCTTTGTAAAAGAAAGCATGTCATATTTTTAGTTTTCACCGATACAAATTATAAACAAATATCCAAATTATTTACTGAAGAAAACATGAATGTCTTTTTTGGTAAATGTTAAGACAGAATGTTTGAGGAAAAAAAGATAGAATGTCTATATAAAGTAATAAATCACTACAAGAAAACTCGTCCATTACTAGGGCAGATTTCCCTCGTTAGTTCCTAGTAAATGACCTTTTACTAGGAACTTACGAGGAAACGCGTTTCGTCGAAACACGTTCATCGTAAAACCTTTTTCCTCGTAAAGTCGTAGTAACCACTTTCCTCATAATTTCCTAGTAACCACTTTCCTCGTAATTTCCAACGTGGACGGCTCAGATGGACCGTACAGCATGGTGCTTGACAACAAAGGCTTAACCATGTACGTTAACAAAACCGGACAGCCGTTAGCTTACGGTGGATGGCCGTCACAGAACTTCCGCGGCACGGTAACATTCGTCGTTGAAAGAGAGTTCAGAAACTTAACGGAGCCGTCAGTTTATGAGCTCCTCCTTGAACCAGCACCACAACCAACAACAACAACAACAAGCCCTGGTAATAATAAACGGAGTCTACTCCAAGCCCGGCCCATAGGAAGCGGAGGCGGAACCATAAACCTAAGCAAAGTCAACTACAACGGAACTATCTCGTATCTAAGACTTGGATCAGACGGTAGCCTCAAGGCCTTCTCCTACTTTCCAGCCGCTACGTATCTTGAATGGGAAGAGAGTTTTGCTTTCTTCTCCAGCCGCTACGTGCGACCATGTGGCTTGCCTTCGTTTTGCGGCGAGTTTGGGTATTGTAGTCGAGGGATGTGCGTGGGGTGTCCTACGCCCAAGGGCTTGTTGGCCTGGAGCGAGGAATGCTCGACGCCTAAAACGATGCAGTTTTGCAGCGGGAGAAATAAAACGGTGAAGTATTATAAAATAGTGGGTGTTCAACATTTTAATGGTCCGTATGTTAACGATGGACAAGGACCAGTGTCTGTCAACCAATGCAAGGCGAGATGCGACCGTGATTGCAAGTGTTTGGGTTACTTTTACAAAGAGAAGGACAAGAAATGTTTGGTCGCTCCTCTTCTTGGTACCCTCATCAAAGTCGCCAACACTTCTTCTATTGCCTTTATCAAATATTAGTGTCTTCTTTCGTGAGATTCTACGTACGTCTTTTCTTTTCTTGTTTAAATAAAAGAGCATTTTGTACCATCTATATGTATACCATTGCATAATAATAAAAGTTCCACGTGATTTGCTGAGTTCATTCTTAAATGCTAATGAACTTTGTCTAGGCTAAAGGGTTGCTGATTTATTCTTCAGTGCTCAAGGTTATGTGTCATTAACTCATGAAATGATGACAAGGTTCATTAAGATAACTTCACAAGTAAGAGTGTGTTCGTTGATCAAAATGACTCTTCCTTGATATTCATGGATGTATTTATATCGAACGAGCTTTATAGCAACGTTGAAAGCTTTGTTTCTCAATGAAATTTAAAGGGTTTCAAATCTACATCTATTGTACATGTATGTTACACATGAATGTACACCAGATTTCCATGCATAGAATTCTCAATAGATTATCCTTCTCAATAACTTTTTATCCATGTTTTTTTTTGGCATGGCATCTACTTTAACTGAAACCACGATCTCTATCTATAATGGTTAGATACTAGTGATGGAGATGTCAGAGCATCCACAATGGTGTTATCCATTGTGGATCCTTAACTATTTTTTTTTATTATTTTTTTTTCATTTTCAGATTATTAAAAAAAAAAATTTAACTAATCGCGGGCCGCCACGTGTTGCGGGGGCCTGCAAACAGTGTAAAAATTCCCTAAGGATCAGTCCTTAGGGAGGAGTTTTAAGGATCGAATTCTTAACTATTCATGAGATTTACTAATTATTTAATTATTTTTCTCTTAAAGACTCCTCTTAAGGACCTTGCATTGCGGGTGCTCTCATACGTTCTTTACATTTCTTTCTTTTTTTGGTAAAATAAAAAGGTTAAACAAACTTCCCTATATTTAAACATTAATTTGATAATCAAAAACATAATGCTTGTATTAATGCTTCCCTACAAATATCAACAGTTAAACAAACTTCCCTACATTTAGGGTATGTAATTCTTTTCATATGGATGTCATCAAAATATATTCATTTATAATTGGACCATTCAACCGTTTGGGATATTGAGGCTCAGACACCAGTGAGGTTGAGCACAAAGTTCTGTAATTATTTTACTAGTTCATTATATAAACTAGGTAAGAAACCCGTGCGATGTCGCACGGGAACTCTTTTTGTAAAAAATAAAATATATCATATTTTATATATTCTTTTAAGTAAATACATGTATTACAAACAAAAGCTATATTGCAGTTATATTTTATATTGATGATATATTCTTTTAGTAAACTCTTTTTAATATCACTTTAACAATTGTAATGGGTTTTATAATTTTGCAGTGAATTAATAACATGATTGATAAATTACCAATTAATATGGTGTATCCCAAAGTGATGCTTTTCATTGTATTTTGCCACTCTTCATAGGCTTCTAATAAATCCTTTGCAACACATGCATTTAAAAAAAACAATAAATTTTACTGTCAAATTATCTTAATAATTGTTAGAGTCGTTAACATAGTTTACTGGCATTTAACAGTTAAAGAGTTTTCTTTAAAGGGTATTTTGATCATTATGAAACTTTTGGATTATAAAAATATTTTTGTAAGATAAAACAACTAATTTTTGTTTTCTTTTAGATTAAAATAAAAGAGATACAACAAAAATTTCAAAGTTTATATGTTTTTCTCCAAAGATCATTTTTGACCCTTGTAGGAGTGAATCTCTCACGTTTTTTTATAGATTTCTTTATTTGTTTTATTTTTTCTATTGCTCCCGACTATCTATAACAATAAAGTAGGCTTCTCTCTCTCCACAGCCCTCCACCTCATCATTCAAGAATGGGGCAAAAACTACCACGTGGCGTTTATAGATTTTTTTTTTTTTTGTAACAATTCTATTCTTCTTTTTTCGTTAACAAAGAATCAGTGGTACATCGTTTTGTTCACGTTTTCTGTTTGGGCCTTTTAATAGTCTTTTTGTTCAGGCCCATTGTGTAGATGGCTTTCACATTTTATGAATATCACAACTAGAGTTTTGTCGTCGCTTCCTTTTTCTTCATATGACGCCCCCCCCCCCTTTCAGAATTATTTGTAACGGCTTAGGTTTCACTTATGTGCTTCTTAAATTTGTGCATTAACATGCTTAATTCCACTCGAACAGGCGGATCTCTCCTATAAATTTGCATGCTTTCACGATAATTTTTTTTTATCAAATAGTCTATGTAGTCTATGGGTGAGAGAGAAAGGTTCACATAGTGCGACGAGGAAGGTTGAGCCCGGACGAACAGTGACGAACGGTGAACAGAAAGAGACGATTGATGTATCTGGCAGAGTTTATAGTTAGTTGATAATACTCAAGGATGGAGTGGCGATTTGATACGCCCTAAGATAGGATCACTCGTCCGGATTGGATTGATATGAACTCCGGAAGGAGAACTGATGGATTGAAGGGTCGCACGAAGGTTGCGGAAGGCCTCCGATATTCCCGACTTCAGTTGGTGCTTGATATGACTCACAAGTCCACCAAAGGAAGATGCTCTAACCGTTGCTTGATATGACTCACAAGACCAACGATTCGAGTTTTGTTTATCTCGGATATGACTCACCAAGAAAACAAGAAGAGTTCTTCAAAGAACAAAGAGTTTAACTCAAAACTAAAGTGATAATCGAATGGTTTATTGCTGAAATGAGATTACATATTTATAGTAGTGAAAAGGCATGTGAAAGGACTAAAAGAGTTGTGGAAAAACATGTAATTTAGTCAAAATGTCTCTTCGGTTCATGATCTGGTTGAATGACCCTTGATGTACTTGTCCAGGTTCGTCCGAATCTAATCTGGTCAACAGATGACCCTTCGGCTACTGTCCAGGTTCGTTTATACCCGGCGGGTGTACTGCGGTAAGGAGCAGGACGCACTGTGGTATGTCCGTGTGGGTGTTGGATGAACTTTCGTGAACGGATGAACAATTTAGATGAACCAAATCTTGAGAAAGCTTAAGTATCCTTGCTTTAGAGAGATTAGAAGGATCGATCATCATGAAATCTTCAAGCTTGTCGGAAAAGTCATGATCAGGTCCTTCGGGCCATGCGGTACGTACCAAACGGGTCAGAAGCGAAGTGTTGTGTCCGTTCTCTGGTTCCGCTCGTTGATCTTGAGTTCTGACTTGACTATTGGTTCTAGAATGTCGAATGGGTCGGGAAAGACTTGCTGTAGGACAGTCAATTCGCTCATCAGGTCGTGGTTCCAGCCTTAGGTCATCTCCGGATGTCCGCGGGTTGATTCTGTAGACGACACTGTCCGTTGATCTGGTACGGTTGGACGGGTGAACCTCGGTTGGACTGTTCTGAACGTCCTGATCACCATGCTGGGCTGGTTCCATGTCCTGGGGCGTATCATTCCCTCCCTCTTCAAAAGGATTTGTCCACAAATCTGGATCATCTGCACAAAAAGGAGATAAATCAGAAACGTTGAAACTTGAAGAAATATCATACTTACCTTGCAAGTCCAGTTGATAGGCGTTGTCATGGATCTTCTTAAGGATCTGAAAAGGACCATCGACTCTAGGCATGAGTTTTGACTTTCTTTCTTGAGGAAAACGTTCCTTCCTTAGATGAACCCAAACAAGATCGCCTTCTTCAAAGACAACTCCCTTTTTCTTCTTGTTCGCCTTCTTGGTGTAAATTTCGGTTTTGGCTTTGATGTTGTCACGAACTTTCTCATGCAACTTCTGGATCGTGTCCGCCTTCCTTTTGCCATCTGTACTAACTCTTTCACTCAAAGGCAAAGGCAAAAGATCAAGTGGAGATAAGGGATTGAAACCATACACAACCTCAAAAGGAGAAAACTTGGTAGAAGAATGCATGGAATGATTATAAGCAAACTCAACATGAGGTAAACATTCTTCCCAATGCCTAAGGTTCTTTTTGACCAATGATCTAAGTAATGCTGACAAGGTCCGGTTGACAACCTCAGTTTGTCCATCAGTTTGAGGGTGACAAGTGGTGGAAAACATCAAACGAGTACCTAACTTAGACCACAAAGTTCTCCAAAAATGACTAAGAAACTTAGCATCTCGATCTGAAACAATTGTCCTAGGCATTCCGTGCAACCTAACAATGTCTCTAAAGAACAAATCAGCAATGTGCACAGCATCATCAGTCTTATGACATGGTATGAAATGAGCCATCTTAGAAAATCTATCGACCACCACAAAGATAGAGTCTTTACCAAATTTCGACTTAGGTAAACCAAGCACAAAATCCATAGAAATGTCTTCCCACGGATGAGAGGGAATAGGAAGGGCAGAATACAAACCTTGGTTCTTGGCTTTTGACTTGGCTTTCTTGCAAACCACACATCGGCTACAAATTCGTTCCACATCCTTCATCAAACTCGGCCAAAAGAAGTGTTCATACACAACCTTGTGTGTTTTCTTAACTCCAAAGTGTCCCATAAGACCTCCTCCATGTGCTTCCCTGAGAAACAACTCCCTCAAAGAACATTGGGGCACACACAAGCGGTTATCAAAGAACAAAAATCCAGAGATTTGATAGTACTTGCCATAAGCCGTTTTTGAACACTTCCTAAAAATCTCTTTGAAATCTGAATCAGTTGCATATAAATCCTTGATAAATTCAAAACCGAGCAACTTTGTTTCAAGAGCTGAGAGAAGTACATACCTTCTAGACAAGGCATCAGCCACTACATTGTCCTTACCTTGTTTGTACTTAATGACATAAGGAAATGTCTCAATGAACTCCACCCAACGTGCATGTCTCTTGTTCAGCTTTTGTTGACCCTTAAGATGTTTCAAGGACTGATGGTCGGTGTGGATCACGAACTCCTTAGGCCAAAGGTAGTGCTGCCATGTTTGTAGGGCTCTCACCAAAGCATATAGCTCCTGGTCGTAAGTAGGGTAGTTGAGTGTGGCACCTCCAAGTTTCTCACTGAAATAGGCAATGGGTTTCCTATCCTGCATCAAAACAGCACCAATACCAACTCCTGAGGCATCACATTCAATCTCAAAGGTTTTAGAAAAATCAGGAAGTACAAGTAAAGGAGCTTGGGTCAACTTCCTTTTTAGAATCTGAAATGCCTCTTCTTGAGCTTGTTCCCACTTGAACCCGACATTCTTTTTGATTACTTCAGTCAATGGGGCTGCAATGGTACTGAAGTTTGGAACAAACCGTCTATAGAAGCCGGCAAGGCCATGGAAGCTTCTCACTTCGCCCACGGTCGATGGACTAGGCCAGTCCCGGATAGCTTTGATCTTTTCCTCGTCCACTCTTAGTCCATCTGCACCTACAGCAAAGCCTAAGAACACCACGTTATCTGTTCCAAAAGAGCATTTACCAAGATTTGCAAAAAGCCTCTCTTTTCTAAGAATTTCAAGAACAGATTTCAAGTGCATCCTATGATCCTCTAGGTTCTTGCTGTAGATAAGAATGTCATCAAAGTAGACTACCACAAAATGACCAATGAAGGATCTCAAGACGTGATTCATCAAACGCATGAAAGTACTAGGTGCATTAGTAAGCCCAAATGGCATCACAAGCCATTCATACAACCCTAGTTTG
>CAJHQP010011445.1:0-15113 GCA_905132765.1 Moricandia arvensis
GTCATGCATGGAGTCATACTTGGTGAGTGAGGACTTATGGGATGTCGTCGGTGGTAGTAGCACAACACCACCAAGGGGAAATGCTGCCAACCGCGGAAGCGACAAAGGAGTGGACACGGAAGAATGCCAAGGCGGAGTTTGCTTTGAAGAGGTCCATATCTTCAAGCATATTTGAGCATGTCTCAAAGTGTACTTCTGCTAGTTCAATTTGGCAAGCATTAGATCAATTGTTCAACAAGAAGAATGAGGCCAGACTACAACTATTGGAGAACGAGCTTGCAAATGCAAAGCAGGGGGAGTCTTCAATCTCAGATTTTTTCATTAAGGTGAAAAATCTATGCTCTGAGATTAATACTCTAAATCCAGAGGAGTCTATTTCTGAATCACGGTTAAAGCGGTATATTATTCGAGGTTTACGGCCCGAGTATACACCGTTTGTGACTTCAGTTCAAGGATGGGCTACACAGCCTTCCTTGGAAGAGTTTGAAAATCTGCTAGCTTCGCAAGAGTCCCTAGCCATGCAAATGTCAGGAGTCAAAATCACGGATGACTCGGGAAGTGCATTTGTAGCCCGGAGACAACAAAACTTTAAGGTTAAAACGAGAGATGGTTGTCCAAGAAACAATGATGGACCTTACATAGGAGATAAGAAAAAATTCAAGTGCTACCGGTGTGGAAAGCTTGGGCATTTCAAAAAGGATTGTCGAGTCAAGTTGAAGGAAACAAATATGGCGGAGAAAAGAAGTCATACTGAAGACGAACAATGGGGGAAATGCTTCACGGTGGAAGCTGCACATCCAGGTACATCCACAACTAAAAATTTGGGAAATGATTGGATTGTGGATTCGGGTTGTAGCCATCATATTACCAGAGATGAGAAGTTATTTTCTAGTCTTCAACATCATGACGGGAAAGAAGCCATTATTACTGCGGACAATTCAATCCATCGAATTGAGAAGGAAGGGACCGTTGTCATCAAAGGAGATGATGGAGAACCAATCACCCTCAAGAATGTTTACCATGTCCCTGGAGTTAAGAAGAATCTTCTTTCGGTGGTGAATGCGGTTGACTCAGGTAACTATGTTCTATTTGGTCCAAGAGATGTTAAATTTTAAAGAATATTAAAGAGTTAAAGGCGGACGTTGTTCACACTGGAGCACGGGTTAAGGACTTATATGTTTTATCGGCATCACATGCCTATGTGGAGAAGATGAGTACAAATGATAATGCTTCTATTTGGCACGCAAGACTTGGTCATATCAATATGACCAAGCTAAAAGTAATGGTGAATAAAGACTTGGTTCACGGGCTTCCAAAGTTGAAGATTCAAGATGGAGGGAAAGTTTGTGAAGGTTGTCAATATGGAAAGTCACATAGACTTCCATTTGATCAATCAACCTCAAGATGCAGTGGTCCTTTGGAGAAGGTTCATAGTGACTTAATGGGTCCAACAACAACATCCTCCTATTCCGGATTCCGTTATATGTTGTTGTTCGTAGATGATTTCTCACGGTACACTTGGGTATACTTTGTGAAGGAAAAATCAGAGGTATTTCAAAGATTCCAAGAATTCAAGGTTACCGTGGAAGGAGAGCTTGGTCGGAAGCTAAAGACTCTTAGGACGGATAATGGAGGAGAGTTCATGTCAAAGGAGTTTCTTTCTTTTTGCCAAAAGAATGGCATTAAGAGAGAATATACATGTCCATATACACCTCAACAAAATGGAGTAGCAGAAAGAAAGATTAGGCATATAACCGAGACGTGCAGAAGCTGGCTACATGACAAGAATTTACCTAAAGCCTTATGGGCAGAAGGAATGAGATGTGCAGCCTATGTCATCAACCGGATGCCACTTAGTCCAAACAACATGAAGTCTCCTTATGAGATGATTCACGGAAAGAAGCCAACGGTGAAGCATCTGAGGATATTTGGATCAGTCTGCTATGTCCATGTGTTCGACTCTCAAAGAACAAAGTTAGAAGCAAAGGCAAAGAAGTGTATCTTTGTCGGTTATGATGAACAAAGGAAAGGCTGGAGGTGTATGGATCCGGAGACACATAAATACACAGTGTCTCGTGATGTTGTCTTTGACGAAGTATCATCTTACTATGGACCACCTCAAGTCTTGGTTGAGCAAGATGTCTCAGGGTCTTCCAAGACTGGTGAACAAGTTATTCAAGTTCAGAGTGAGTATGAAAGTCTTGAAAAGGAGAATCAAGGTGAAAGGGGGAGCATTGACCAAGATGAAGAAGAGGAACAAAATCATGATTCCATTGCCAACCAACGACCAAAAAGAAACATTGTCAAACCCGCTCGGTTCAGAGATGAAAGGTTTGTCACCACGTACTCTTGCTACTTTGCAGCTCCTTTGGATGAAGATGAGTCATCATCTTACAATGAAGCAAAAGGAGTTGCGGAATGGGAGACCGCAATGAAG
The DNA here is from genome assembly GCA_905132765.1 of Moricandia arvensis. NCBI lineage: Eukaryota > Viridiplantae > Streptophyta > Magnoliopsida > Brassicales > Brassicaceae > Moricandia > Moricandia arvensis. Next base: position 2,438 of record CAJHQP010011445.1, read on the forward strand.
GAGGAGATGGATGCTCTCATAAAAAATGAAACTTGGGATTTAGTTCCGAAACCCAAGGATACTCAACCTGTTTCTTGTAAATGGGTGTATCGACTGAAGCGAAAAGCAGATGGGAGCATTGATAGATATAAAGCAAGGTTGGCTGCTCGAGGGTTCTCTCAGAAGTATGGAGAAGATTATGAAGAGACCTTTAGCCCAGTAGCAAAGATGACTACGGTACGCTCACTCTTATCTCTAGCTGCAAGCTTTGGATGGAGGTTATGGCAGTTAGATGTGAAGAATGCATTTCTCTATGGTGAGCTAGACAAGGAAATATTTATGGAGCAGCCACCTGGTTTTGAATCACGAGAACATCCTAACCATGTGTGCAAGCTTAAGAAGGCCTTGTATGGGTTAAAACAAGCTCCGAGAGCTTGGTATGGAAAGCTTGCTCAATATCTTCAGTTTTGTGGCTATACAGCATCAAATGCTGATCCAAGTCTATTCTTCAAGAAGAGTGGAAGAGTTCACGTAGTAGTCCTCCTGTACGTGGACGATATGATCATCACCGGAAATGATGATGCTGAAATTGCTCGCCTACAAGAGGATATGTCGATAAGGTTTGAGATGAAGAAGTTAGGTGAGCTGAATCATTTTCTTGGCCTAGAGGTCGAAAGGGTTAAGGATGGTATATTCATCGGCCAACAAAGTTATGCAAGAAGGATTGTTGAAAAGTTTGGAGTACACTAAGGAAAGGTACGTTCTACTCCAATGGATACTAACATGAAGCTTAAGCGTGATGAAGGATCCTTGTTACCCGATCCTCGACCTTATCGCTCTCTTGTTGGAAGTCTTTTATACTTAACCATTACAAGACCAGATATTGCCTTTGCGGTTGGTCTTGTTAGTCGGTTTATGCAGGAACCAAGGAAGCCACATCTAGAAGCAGCAAAGAAGATATTAAAGTATGTGAAGACAACTCTTGGCATGGGTTTGATGTACAAGTATAATGCCAAGGTTTCTCTTCATGGTTTCATGGATGCTGACTTTGGTGGAGACTTAGATGATCGAAAGTCAACTTCAGGTTTTGTGTTCTTATGTGGAGACACAAGCATTTCATGGTGCAGCAAGAAACAAGCAACCGTGTCATTATCTACCACTGAAGCTGAGTATAAAGCTTCAGCACTCGCAGCTAAAGAATGCATATGGCTTCGAAGACTCCTTGAAGACTTGTTGGAGCCAATCAATAAATCTGTTGCCATATATGGAGATAACCAAAGTGCCATTAAGCTAGCCAACAACCCTGTTTTCCACGGAAGGACAAAGCACATTGAATTGGAACATCATTTTATAAGAGAGAAGGTGCTTGATGGAACAATCGAAGCTTTGGAAGTTCGAAGCGAGGACAACGTTGCGGATATCTTCACCAAGTCACTACCAAAAGATCAATTCGAGATACTTCGCTCGAAACTCGGAATAGTGGACAAAATCAAGTTTAAGGGGGAGTATTGAAGTTAAACTTGATTTTGGGTTTATGCTTAATTATGGGTTCATAATCCAAAATCTCTTATTGGACTAAACCCAAATTAAGCCCATATTCTAGAAGTTTTAATTTGATAAAATATCTAGAAAGTAAGGAGGTTGTGGTAGAAAAATCTAGATATTTTAGTAGAAAAAATCTAGATATTATGGTAGAAAAATCTAGATATTATGATAAGGTTTGTAAGATATTTTGTACTTTTGGAGTCTATAAATAGCTCATTCCTCTCTCATTTGTAAGATAAGAAGTTGAATAATAATAAGAAGCTTTCTTTGAGAAAGAAAGAGTGTTCCACCCAAAGTTCTCTAAATCTCTTTGAGAGTTCTTCCACATTAATCTTCATACTTAGAAATTCTCTTGACTCTTTCGGGTTTCTCGGGTATTACGGTCTTGGGCTAGTGTTAAACACTATAAGGATTTTTTCTTTACACTCAGCTATTTTAAAGTCCTAATAATACCAGAAATGACAAATACATCGATGAATATCATAAGCAAACACCCAATAAGATTATCCCCTTTCCACCCAAAGTTATTGGAAGAATTTGTACAGAAGTGGAGTGGATATGAATTCAGGCATATCTTTAAATCAACAATAGATTATAAGCAAAATATCATATTCATGACGGTGGAATTAATTTCACTTCCACGAAACCAATAGAGCCAATCCACTAGCAACAAAAGAATATAACAGTAGAATCACTCCAAATTTGAGACTAATGAAACAAGGTCTAAGTTTCAAATATATAATTAATTTTCACTCGGATTCCGCTTTGTGTATGTCTCATTTAGAGCGGGTCTTCAACTGAAGCAGATCAAGCATTAGCCTGAGGGCCGGTATGGTTAAAAATAATTTGGGGGCCAATTCACGGAAGATCAATTAGTTCAAATGGTAAAACTTGGTTGGTTAAGTATGTAAAGTGTCGAGGTTGAGTCACAAATTCAGTATATCATAGCACTGGTTTGTTTGTTTGATTTTTGTGTAAAAAAAAAAAAGTTTGTAAGGCCAAACTATCTTTTGAGTCATGTTAAAGACTTCGACGGGGTTTTTACACGCCTGGCCCAATATACAGACGTGATCGTCAGATCTCAGCATCCAAACGGGCTGACTAGGTTTCACTTTCTTCCCAAATCAACTCTTATGTCAAAGAATACTAGGGGTGGTTATATTAAAGAAAGATATTTGAAGAAAATTGTTACTAAAATATACGAAAAAAATAAAAATTTCTAAAGAGATTCAAATGAATTAGTTGAAATCTCGAATAATAATTATAAATAATATTTTAAAATAATATTATATGTAGTATAGTCTCAACGACAAGAAAATAAAGATTTGAAAAATATCCATTGTACATTTGTTAATTGAACACTATATTATCTAAATATTGCTATCATATATGCATTTAAAAATTAAACAAAATTATTTAAAATACATAAATGCACAAAATAAGTATGAGAAAATATCTTAGGATATCCTTAAAAAAGTTTTTATCATATTAGTTAAAGATTATTATACCAGGCATCAATAAATAACTTAAACGATCGTGAACTGACCGTACCATAGCAATTATATAAATTTTGTCTGTTTATCAAGTAGCAGACGAAATTAACATTTTGATTAATAATCTAATACCCATCTAAAATATATGTAACAAGCAAGAAAACGGTCATTGTAAAATCCAGCAAAATTAACCTTTGCAGATTGTAATTCTGTAGAAGAAAATTTACATATAGGATATATACATGTTTATGTTGAAAACTATATTATTATTATTATTATTATTATTTGCTATCTAAAGTTAAAATAACCTATACGAAAAGAAAGACAAATACAGATTTTCGAAGGAAACATAGAAAACGTCTAAGAATAGATTGTCTTCACTGCACAAAACAATTAAAGGAAGTTTCTATTTTATGCGTATGTATAAGAAAATATCTTCTTCTTTTGTGCTAAAGAAAAGATTTTTGTTGTAAGCCCTTTCACAAAAAAAAAAAAATAAATCTTTGTTTAGTCCATTAAATTTTATATTAGCATTTAGCATTACTGCTAAACCCCCTTTCTCTGCGTCCTCATCACTTATTACAAATGTATAAAATATCATTTCTTCATTTTTCATAGCCATATCTATTATTATAAAGAACACCTCGTCTCTCTTCTCCTCTATCCACGTCATCAAATAGAGAGTGGAGAACGTGACACCTGTCCTGCTTTTAAAATGATGCGTTTCGTTTACAGTGGGCTTTAGATATCAGTCAAGAAGTACATGCCCAAAGACGAGGAACTCTTATCTTCTTCGTCTGCGTCCTCTCTGAAATTTAGGGTTCTTCATATTCTTCAATCTCTGACTTCAACAATGGAATTTTGAAAGATTGTTATGCTCAAATCGTCGTGAATAATCACTCTGTAGTGTTTTACTCGCATCGTTTGATCTTCTTTACATATCAATTGAAACGTTTCCGGTTTCAGAATCACCCCCTTTATCACTTTCCTAATTCCATCAACCACGATCTAGCCTTCAATGCAAGTTTCTCTTCTGCAATATCTGCGACTATAAGAAGGTTAGCTTCTTCTCTTGAAAATCATTCTCTCAGTCTCTGAAAACAACTCAGCAAATTTATTCTCTAGGAAAAGTCTAACTCCTCTGTTCTTATTTCTGATTTGAAGCCCATCGATGTTCCTCCATGGTTGAGGTTAGGTTGCCCCGATTTTGGGAAGCCAGGAATGCAAACGCCGTGGAGAACGAAGTGCAGAGTCGCCGCATATGTACATAGACTATGGCTAATGAAGATTCGTATATTACACCAGCCACAATGAATCCACCATTGAAGTGAGTCTCCTCAGATTCTTGGAGGCTCTTCCTCTCTCTCTCTTTAATCATCTCTACAAGCTATATGATTGTCCATTGTAATCAGTTTCTGTTTGAAGTTTGTCTTTCTACATACCGTAAGCATCGTCCTCACAAATCCAAATGACACTTGAAATTTTTTATCAGTAAAACGGAAGATCAAACCTTTTTTATAGCTTTACCTCTAGGATGATGTCTGGTTACAGAAAATATGAAACTAACCGAACAGATGAAGAGGTGACTAGAGCTTCAGAGGCGCTAGGAATCTGCAGCTTGGTAGGAAAACTCGGAACCTAACATCATCTTGGAGGTAAAGCTTCAAAAGCTCTATTATATATGTACCTCACAACTTTAGTTCCAAATCCAAGATCGAACCAAACAACGAGTGATGATATGTTTGATTGGTTTAGTGTTGATGTTGGAATGTGTGACTTTGTGTTTATTTATAGTTTAAAGTGTTCGCAAATGGGTTTCTTTATCTTTTTGTGTGTTTGGAAAAGAAGTTGTTTAAGAAGTGAATGTAATGTTCCCTTCTCTTTTTCCCTCTACAACACAATTGATGATATAGCTTGCTTTGTTCCTTAACATTTTCATTCATGATAACTGACTCTTTTTCCTGGATTTTGTCTAGCAGAGGAGGCAACATCAGGCTCTTATGACGTCTCTGATGCTGTGGAAAACATGATCAAAGGTGTGATTCCCTGATTTCTTCAATTTAGAGTCCACAACAAAATGTTCTATCAATTTTGTGTTCTACTTTTGAATGTTTTCAGTTGTAAGAAAGTAGAACAAATATAGAAATGTGCCTATTTTTAGAGAATGAAGTTATTTTACTTATGTTTCTCAATATTCTACTTTATTTTTGTAATCACCATGGCAATGTAATCTCCAGCTGTTTTTTTTATTATTATCAATAATGCAGGTCTCTGTAAGGTTTGCACCGGGTCAAGAGTTATTCTGTTTCAGTAGAGATCCTGAAGAATGCAACAATTCTTGCGATTGATTCAGATAACTTTGTCGGCTGTGTTTTTCTTATTGTAGAGGTAAAATAAGACACTTCCTTAGATTTTTTTTTCTGCATCAAAAGCCTTGCTAAGAAAGAACCAGTTCATGAGATTGTTCCAATGACAGATTTGGGATGCTCTTTACACTACACTACACAGATTTCGGAGCTTTGATATTTTTGTAAACGGTGGAGCATTCGGAATGGTCTCTTAAGTGGCTTCTGACACTACACAGTATCAGAGATTTCTGTGAATTTAGCCAAGGTGTGTTAGTCTTGGAAGATGCTTCGGTTGGACCGTCCTGTAACAACAATGGAGAAAGATAAGCACATTCCAAAGACAATATAATGTGCATGGTGCAATAGAAAAAACGGGTAGCTACAGATTATGGATTCAACACAGATAAAAGAAGTCCAGAATTTCTATCTTGCAGAAGAACAACAATTTTGTTGTACAAGGAAGTTAAGTATATTTCGATTCTAGGTGTTTTGTTTTGATTTAGTTTAGAGTGCTTCTGGTTTTTGTACAAATTATAGTGCAACATCAGTTTTTCATGCAGTGAGTTCACTTAAAAATCAAAGGATTCACAAAATGAAAACATAATTTAATTGACGTCAAGTGTATAGTTAAATATCATGTGACTTGAAACTTACAAAAATAGCTTTGTGTGTTTTGAATTAAAATTTACATAAACCAAAGAGGAATATTCTAATATAGATCCAAAACAGTTTTTGTCAACCAAATAAGTTTTAAAAAGAAAAAATGACTAAAATAAATTTTATTAAAAGATATAAATATACATTTATATCTTTTGGGTTAATTAATCGAAATTTATGTTTTGTAGTTATTTGGTGAGATTTTGGAGATGGATTTTAATTTTTCTAAAAAAATTAAAAGTTTCAGAATAAAAATATTTATTTTGGTCATTTTTTCTTGGAGATATATTTTTGTGAAAAAAACTTCAAAATAATTTATTTGAGAGATTTTCCCTAAAACAAAACTCAAATATGTATAAAATGAATTATTTATATAATTATTTTATATTCAACACAAAATTGAAAATCCAACTATTTTTGTTACTAAAACCTTCCGAAAGAAGTGTATATGAGGCTTTCAAATATCACATAGGTTATTAATTAATGAAATTGTGTACGAGTTTTTTGGGTACATATGTGAAATACAATTCATATATATGTATATAAGATTAAAATATGTCTTTGTAAAATATATTTTGCCAAATAGTATAAGCAAATTAAACTTTTTTTGTGCTAGATTATAAGCATTGCTTCAATGATATTGATCTAAACAGACACAAAGCATTTTTTATTATAATGTGAAATGAATCTCCAATTTTATTTTGCATATAAATATTTTGTGTTGTTTTATTGAATTATATATAAAAAATTGTATTCTATCGTAAGGATTCAACAAACATTAAAATATATCAATTATTCTTATTAAAAATAGCACATATTTAAATTTATAAAAGTTAACTAATATATAATATTATGAATACAATATTTTAAATCCTTTTAAATAAAAAAATTAAAATAATTTAAAAGAAAAATTTATATACTCCAATTTTTTTTAAATATAAATTATCATAATCTAAACATTATTGTATTTTTCAATACACTTACAAATAAATTTTAAATTGTTTTTTGATTGACAAAATATTAAATCCCGCGCGAAGCGCGGGCTTTTTCTAGTATTCTTAATAAAAGGCTTTTACGAATATGACTTTCCATTAAAATCTATTTTATAATGATTATATATTATCTATTTATTATAAATTATACAAGAATTTAAACTTTATTATACATTATATATTATACGCTTTTTACCGATGTTTACAGCACTTTCTATGCTATGAGGAGCGATGATTTCTCGTCTTTTTGTGGGGCTGTGATTGATGATGACATGATGTTAAGCTTATAAGTGTTGTTAGAATATAATACTTACATTATAAGTGGTAGTTGATTAAAATCCTTATTATAAGAACTGAAGTGTATGGGTTTTATCTTCATAATATATCGTCTTAGGTCTTGATTTTATTCAAAAGAGATGTAAAAGGTGAGGTTTATTTAGGGTTATATTGTATTTTCTTGTATGAGAAGGCACATGAAGGTTGTCATTTCCTTATATGCATGTAGGCCTTTATAGAGAGATTTCTACAAGAGTATAATTCCAATAGTAATTCTCCAAGTTGCAAAACAGAAATAAGTATTTTAAGCATGCAGGTTGGTTGGTCTAATGCTTGTAGCATTACAATCATCTTACTAGAAACTTACCCTAACTCATAGCAAGAAGACTAAGATCTCTTTATTCGTTGAGGAAATGCAGTCTAACAGCCGTAACCACACCTTCTGAGAGTTCAAGTTCACAAACAACACTGTCTCCGTGCTACAGCTTGTACTTTTGACATAAAGCAGCCCAGCCATTGAAACAAGCACACCCTCCGTAGATCTTAGTTGGGAAGAAGGTAAAGCATGGGACCAAACTGCAAGCCACATATACTTCTCAGTCACCAGATGGCTCACATACTACACAGGGAAAAGGGCAAGTCTTTGCTTAAAAGTCAACAAAATTCAATAAAAAGAAATAGTGAAACAAAGAAAAAAAGAGAGAGAAATTTACAACCCAAAAGGTTTATAAATTTTTAATCACAGAATCTATTATCTTTTACACTAGATCTTTTTTCCGCGCTACGCGCGGATTATATCTTCTTATTTTTTATATTAAAAAAGGTTTAGATTATTTTTCAAATAAATTTTATCAAAATGTGCAAAAAAAAATTGATAATATGTAAAGATTTTTTGTTATAATTCTTTAAGATGATGAATTTCATTTTATTTCTAACTATTGTGTATTTTACTGCATCTATTATTCATCTACATATGATTGAGATTTTTAATTATTCCTTTGAAAAATTAGTTAAATAAACTTCATTTCTGATAAATATATTAGTATTTTTTATAAATGTATTGCATTGCAAAAAGATTTTACTATATGTTTGATAAATATTTGAATGATAATAGTTTTGTTAATTAATCAAATTCACTCAGTTAAATATTAAATGTTGAATCAATATTTTTGTATGTCTTTTTTTTGCTATTTGCTATAATATATTTCAATATAAGCTCATTCTGTTTTAAGTTATTTCATAAAAGTATGTTAGTTAAATAGGTAAATTTTTATATATATATATCTAAAAGTATGATGTAATTGAAAATATATAAATTTACTTTACCTTGCATAACATATATAATATAGTGAAATTTCACCCTAAGTTTTTCCAAATACAACTACTTATTTTTACTTTTTATTTTGTAAGAGGTACTAATATGACTAACTTAAATAATATAACAAAATACATGTATTCAAAATATTTTTAGAATATGTATGATAATAGCACAATATTAGTATAAGCAAGAGAAATGAAATATGTGTATAAGACCATTTTTAATGGTTCATATTTTTTTTAAATAGAGTACTATGTAGAATTTTGTAATAGAATTGAATACTATTTCAATAGTATTATGTGATAAACAAAAATATATATGAATTATTATATTTATAAAGTAAATTTAGTTTTACACTATTATAGAATAGAAAATAGAATGAAGTTAGAAGATTTTATTCTAAAATTTATTTTAGAATAAAAATAAAATGGAATTGGAAATGCATTAAAGTGGGAAGGAAACTTACTCCAATAATATAATGAGTACCTAGGTTTGACAACTGATCCAATTGTTTTCTTAGAGAAGTTTGGTGAGTCATTACAAATATCTACATTTCTTCTTAAGACTCATTGTTATGTCTTTTTACTCTTTTGATCTATGTTTCCGTTAAATACTATCTGAAACTGATATGCGCTACATACTGATTATTATATAACATATTATTATTATTCTGGTTAAACAAAATGAAGTTAAATTTTCAAACATTTCGACTGACACTAATAATTGATTACATTATTGCAAACCATATTTAAACCGAAGAAATACTTGTTTCTCTAAAAGACCTTGATGAAGCCTATAAAAAGAATTGTTCTTTATAGGAATTAGAGTGCATGTAAACATTTTATTACTTACATATTCTAAATGGTAGAAACTAAAATGATATGATATATAGATAGAAATTTAGGATAAAAAGGAAGTGATAAACCTACAATTCTAAGAATATCAGATATCTTAAATCATCTTGTACCGAAAAACACTTTAGCTTAATCTCAACATAGATTATCCTTCCCCAACCTCTTAGAACCACTGATTCGTAAATCACGTCTTCATCTTAGTTTATTGGGGATACTTCTTTTGCTGTATGTAGTTGAGATTGGGAGATCTCCTATACGGTAGCAACAAATATCCACTTGCTCTGTTTTCTTTTGTTTTATGAGTATTTGACTGGTGTTTTTTTTTCTTGAAGCCACTTTTATGTCGTAGGTTCAGACAAAAGAAGGCTCAGTCACAACAAAGAAAAGCTATTATCATTATTAATTTACTATTTATCAGAAATCCTACAAAATTTGAAAATGTGGCCATTAGTTCTGGATGTTCAACTCTATTTGGGTGATACCAATGAGAAATAAAACATGCAGCAAAAAAAGAAATAAAACTAAAATATTTTTTACTAAACCAGAAGAAAGAAAGATGAGATACTTGGTAACTTGGTTACCTCAAAAGACTTTGCAATCACCTGAGGATTATCAAGCAGGATCTAGATTGGAATAAGGTCTATGAATCATAAAAACATCCTACAAATCTATGAGAAGTCTGTGAAACCTCATAGAATACATAAAGAAAATAATATTTCACTTGCACGTTTGGTTACGCAATGTGTATATGAAAACAGATTAAAAAAATAAAATTATTTCCACATATGTCTGGTAGTTCGAAATACACAGTTCCAGAATAGAAACTTGCTAGAAACCTGCAAAATAATGTGATACCAGTTCCTAGTCATGAGTAGCAGAAAATAAAGGTAAAACTATAAAAACCACGAGCATTGTGCTACTCTACAAAATTACGAATACCGAATGGTCAAAGTTTTTCTTTCAGTCACTACAACTAAGCCATGAGAAAACAATCAAATGCTTAAAATTACCATGGTTAGGTAGGATGCAGATCTGGAGACTTTACTCTTTCAAACCTTTGAGCTAATTATTCCTGATCCAAAAAAAACATATATTGAATCATTAAACACAGCTTAGAACCATATTGAATCTCCAACATATAACATGGATATAGTAAAACAATACCTAGATCTCAATTATGAGAAGTTGTTTCAACAAAAAGACAGAGCCCAATAGCTTGTATGCAACTATAAATAAGATTGTAAACTAAGCTTACATTCATGAATTAAAAATACAAACTTTTTAAAAAAGCTCTCCATCATAATGAACAATGGAACCTCAACCAAACACATATATACAAAACTAATCGCGTATAACCAACCAGGCTTGAGATTCATAAGAAACACCAAATTGTATTTTTCTCCTCTGATTTGGTGATGAAAGCGTGAAGAAGAATGACTCAAGCCTTAATGCTTCCTTCCAAGTTCTCCATCACACATCTTCTTGGGTCACCGGGTCTCCTGAATATTGGATTGTCATCACGTCCCATCGCATAATCAATTACTGATCTTCTTCAGTTAGAATCATCTGAAGAATATCCAGATCTGAGATAAGAAGCGACATAGATTCTCCACCTTTTTTCTGAAAAGTCTCCAAGAGCTCTTGTAACGGCGAGGTCGCCATAAAGATACTCCATTAGTTGCTCCAAAACCTGCATATTACTTATATCCTGCAACGATAACCGATCCAGGAGCACACCATCCAGAAACTCCCATTTGGTGTTGTTGTAATACAAATGAGAGCAAAGTTTACCATTTGTTAATAAAGCAAGGGGAACTTCAAAAAACGAAAGAATGAAATAATTGTTGCTCACCCGGTGGAAATCAACTGAACCATATAGGCAACTGCATGTGTATTGTGATACTGCAGAGCACAAAACACCACATCTTCTAACTTCTATACAAGAACCCTGTAGAATCCAATAGTTAGGAAAATTTGATAAATAAACAAAAGAGAAATAGCTAAGTCAATAGATTTAGTAAGCAGGAAAGACTACTTGTATCTTCGTATGAGATAACCAACGGCCTCCAAGGAAGCACGAATCTGAAGAAAACAGGGGATCGTATGATGGGTGAAATAATCCGATTAAACAAATTGTTTATTAAGTTCTTAAACCTCTCATATTAATTTCTACAGACTTCGTGACCTGAGAAAAACAATATTAGGCTGACAATATAATCATCACTAAGAGGGAAAAAATCAAAACAAAGAGTAGACCTTTGAACCCTAGTTCATAGATTAAATCGCTATTGAAATGTATTGCTTCTTCCGTAGGACTGAAGAGAATTGAAAATGTATGTAGGGTTTCTTTGGATTTGTATCAATTTCTCGTCTTCGAAGGCTCTCTATTTATAGAAGTAGGTCTTGGATATGCTACCACGGTGAAATCCTAAAAGAATCTGAAGGGATTTTGTTTTGTAATTAATTAGTGGTGTTTATTATTAAAGTTGTAACAGAAGTGGCCATTAGACGATGAGGAGTTGACGACGAAGCATAAGAGTCACAAGGGAACACTTGGAACGTACATTTGGGCTTTGTGAGATTGATATAGGACATTTCGAATTTCTTTTGTAGGCCATAATGATCCAAATTTAATATGTTCTCATGAAGATGGTATGACATGGCAAAATAGAAGTATATAATTGGAGGATTTAATTAGATGATGTGGACACCCTCTCCATTGAGGATTTCCAACTTTTAGTATAGTATAGATGTTAGTCTTTAATAAGAGAGATGATTATTTATTCTCCACATGTATTTTTGTTACCTAAGAGCATCTACAACAAGGATCTTTATGAGAATTTTTAGAAAAAAAATAATTAAATAATTAGTAAGTTCTACCAAATATTAAGGATTTCATCCTTAAAAATCTTTAAATAATAACTGATTTGTAGGGAGTTATTACACTGTTCCCGCAACATATAGCGGCTCGCGATTAGTTGATATATATTTTTTTTTTTTTAATAATCTAAAAATAAAAAAAAAATGAATAAAAAAATTACAATGGACCATTGTGGATGCTCTAAAGCTTAACGGAGAGTTACAATAGTTTTAAGACAAGTGATCTCGTGCTAGATTAGGTTATTTTCCAAGTTCAAGTTTTAGTTTCAGTGAATACTCTTATAACAAATTCAATGGTATTCTAACATCAAATCGAGGAAGAAGGAGGTTGTTT
>CAJHQP010011446.1:0-15113 GCA_905132765.1 Moricandia arvensis
TATGGGGTAGAAGTCAAGTATTCTGTGAGTTGTGTGAACGCTTCCTCGCATTTCTCGTCCAAGCGATTTTTTTGTTACCTCGCCAACAAGTGTAGAACGGAGGCATTTGTGGTGCATCGAGATATGAATCGGTTTAACGCACGCTATCGCTCTACCGGTTAACCGTTGAAACTTCCTTGCTATTTTCGGGCTGGGTAGATCGAGATGTATGGCAGAAATCTGTTTGGGATGGCTTCGATTCCCCTTTGCGTTTACGATGTAGCGAGGAATTCGCCCACATCACGCCGAAGGTGCATTTTGCTGGTTTAATTTCATATGTCCCATGTGGTCTGTCGCGTGGCAGCGACTTAACCAGCATATCGTCTATGTATACTGTCCATCGAAGTGTTCCAGCCTATCGGCGAACATTCTGTTCACAGAGCCTTTGGTACGGTAGCGCCGTGTAGTTCTTTAAACCGAAGGGCATCACTTTATAACAGTACGTTCCCCTGTCGTGATAAACGCGGGTTTTCTCGCTGTCGTCTGGGTGCATTAATATTTTAATTGTAACCCGAAAGGCGTCCATAAAAGTGAGGAGCTCGTTGCCAGCGGTTGACTCGATCAGTCTATCGATAGTGGGGGAGCGGGTAACTATCTTTTGGGCATGCTTTATTGAGGTCGGTGAAATCGACACAGACGCGCCATTTGCCTTCTTTTTCTTGACCACGACGGGTTTGCAAGCCATTTGGGGTATCGTACCTGGTGATTGAGCCGGCTGCGAGTAAGCCGCTCTACTTCGTCGTTTACCGCCTTTGACCTTTCAGGACAAGCTTACGTTGTTTTTGTCGGATCGTCTTAAAGGTGGGGTCGACATTCAGCTCGTGCGTAATGATTCATCGATCGATCGCATGTCTGTGGTTATCCAGGCAAAAGTGGAAGAGTTTTGTTTAGAGAAGTCGACGATCTGAGTGCGTAGGTCTTCGGAGAGGTAAGCGCCGATCCGGATAACTTGCTGGATCGGCGTCATCAATGATGACTTCTGAGCATTTCCTCCTTTGGAGGACACGATGTTGTTGGACTGAGACCAGCGGCTAGTTTGTTGAGAGATCGAGTTGACGTGAGGTGACGATCATTTGTAGTTTGACCGCGCGATCAAAAGTTTCCGCGCGGCGTGCTGGTTAATCTGTAATGTATGAATTGTCCCTACGGTGCCGGTGTAACACTCGGATACATGGACTGCTTATGAGTCGAGGACTCGCTATCACATGCGGGGGTTCCGAGGATAACATCTTAAGGGGCATCCGTGTTATAACCAAGAATTTAACCGTGCGAACGACACTGCATGCGTACACGGTTAGCCGATTTGTCCCCTATCATCAATTAAGAGGATCCATTAAAACCGGTGAGGAACGAGAAGATGGCTTCATGTTGCGTAGGTCGATTCCCATTTTTTGAAAGGGTGTTGTGAAAGATAAGATCAACGGATCTACCTGTGTCAATCAACACCTTGGTAACATCACATGCGGCGATCCGAGTTCTATGAGGAATGGGTCGTTGTGAGGTGCGTGGATGCCGATGGTGTCGGCGGCCGCAGAAAAGTGATTGAAGGATCATTCCGGGCCGCGCTGGCCATTTCTGAGAAGTTACTGCTTGTCGACGATAATATTTGGTTTGACCGTACAGAGTTCTCCGCATGGAGGCGAGCCACCCATAATCACGTTGAGCCGTGATTGGCCCTTACTTTGTTTTGTCGTATAGGGTCCTCAGGTCGCTAGTTGTTGGAGCCGAATCCCTGTCCGTATAATGTTTGTCACGCATGAGCTTATCTCGTAGGTCGCCATTTTGCCGCTGGTTAAGGCCCCAACGGAGGTCGTCCTTGTTGGCATTTACCTATCACGTAGGTCTGTGGCAGGCGGCTGTGTTTGCGCACAGAGGGTACGGATGAAAGGACATGATGTTTGCTGCAGGACTCGGTGAGAAACATTCGGAGATCAGGGATTCTGCCTGGGAATCTTCGTCGATAGTCGACTTTCGCTTTAACTCGCAGCAGAGAGTCGTTGCTGTTGGGTAACGTTTTGCTGAATGGCGCGTTAGTCGCGTGCGAAGTCGTTACGCGTGTTTCAATGGATGAATGTCATCATCGGCATGAGTCTCCATTCGTCGAGCGCAAAATTATGTCACATGCCTCTGCAGTGTATAGCGCCTCTTGCGCCTGATCGCTCCTCGCCTCTCGTGCCGCCACAGATGTGTGTATGGCTTCGTTCTCTCGTTCAGTTGGACTCTGACATGGCCCACCGCTGCTACTCCCTGTATCGAGCGCCCGAGTGTCCCGCCTGGACGAGTTGTATTGTGCCGCGTCGCAGAGAGGTCGGTTTAGTCCAGGCACACACTTTCGCGCTCTTTTGTTTTACTCCAGCTTTGTTCATTCTCTAGGCCGATGTATTCTGCCGTGTCGCTCTATGTCCTCTACCACTCACTGCTGACAGGACGAGCGAGCTAGAATACAGCATTCGTGCGACAGGACTGCTTTCGTAAAGTCATCTCCTCGGTCTCTGTCATGAACTCCCTGACTTATGGTATTCGCGCAGTACTATAGTTAGGTTCGACCTGGCTGGATGACGCGGAGCGGAGTTTGGCTGACGGCGTTTGCCAGTGCGGGTTCCCGCTCCCTCAGTGGTGCTGTGCCACCATCTCGCGGACGACGACTAGTAGAGAGAGAGTCTATCCTCGTCACACTACGTATCACAAACTCACTTGATCATCTTCTCTCGAGTGATGGCATGTTGGCGTGCTCTTTCTGCCGCGTCGTCAGTCGTTTGTGACGGTAGCTGCTTTGTCCGTTCTGCTTGTTGAGGATCGCTCTGAGTGTCCTTTCCTCCATACGGATGAAGTGTTGGACTGAGCCGATGGAGTCTCGTGCAAGGAAGTGGTCGGGTGTCGATATAAATCGTCGCATAAACTCTTGAGTGACCGCAGAGGGTATTCACTATCACAGCGCATCTTATCGCCAGCGATCTGGGCTTGATCGGGTATGGTTAACGTGTAAAGACTTCAAAGTACGACTACCTTTGAATTTCTCTCCATGAAGTCGCGGGAGGCTCTGAGTTGAAGACTATACGGTCTTCCGTAACTAAAGCACGTAGACTCCACTATATAACCAGTCAAGAGACATTTCTGCCTCGCAGCCATAAGTCTGGACTTATATCGGTCGCGTCCGCGTCTGTCTGCATCGAGATGAATCGATATATTCATATCGTTCACAGTCTCGCTCATATACACAGCCGCACCGTACAGCCGTAAGGCTGCGAGCTCAGTTTCCCTGGGACTGTCGGAAGGCGCCTCGAGACATCACTGACTTCTACGCATGCAGGTCAGACCTCACGTCGACGAGACGGTTATCCAGACCAACAGCTGAATCACACATGAGCGCGGCTTCATTTTTTCTTCGTCGGCGATAGTTTTCCCTTCCATAGCTTATAATTGAAAGCATGTCATGTGTACCGTATGGTCAGATTCCGCGGAGTAATAGTGGGCGTAGACGGACTGTTTCGAGTAGAGCGAGTCGCACGTATATCCAGTCGCTGATTGGTGCAGCGAGAGAACGTGTTACGAGGACATGCGGCATATGCACTCGCGTCGATCTGCGGAGCTCGTTACGTGGTGAATCTTCTCACGGCTTATTATCGGAGCAGCAAGAGTTTGAGAGGCAGCGATTTCGCGAACGGTGTGTATGTCGGAGCCCTCCTTGATAGCGCACCGAGATCTCAGTTGCACCAGTGGAGTCGAGCGACGTCGGCGTGCTATTCTCTGGCTCCGGTCTCTTGGTTAGTGTGAACAGTTCGCGCGACGTACCGGTCGGAGGGTTACTGTACGCCGGAGGGAGAAGCTCGAGCAGCGCTACGCGAGGCGCGGGCCAGACTGTGCGTTGGTAGCTTTTGAACTTCTTCTTGTTGAGCGAAACGCGCCATGATGGTGTCTTAAACTCTGTCGAGCTTGCGCGCCAGTGTCCATTGCATTACGGGGTCTGCTGCTGGGAAGGTATTTCTTCTCTATGTTGAGTTTGACAAATAGGTTCGGTTCGTTCTCGGAGGTGAACTGGCTGAGCTCATCTTGAGCAGTGTGCTTGAGAGCTAGCACGGTGGGCGCCAAGTTGTTTGAATCGAGTTTAGACAACAGCGACTGAAACTCGTTGGTGGTGTTTGTCACAAGGAAAACTTATTTATATATCGAAATGTGTTATTACAAAATAAGGTGACTAGTGCTCTCCAAAGAACTGACTTAGTGGCCATACACTTTTCTCCCTTTTTGTTTTTATAACTAAATTGGCGATTCCCTAATACATCACCCTTATTGGGCCTTTACTCGTCGGGGCTAATATCTAGCCAGAGTAGTCTTTAGGAGCCGCCAAATTTCTGATCAACTTAGTAAGCCGACTTGGAGTAGTCTTTCTCGGCTAAAGTGTCCATATAGCCGATCTTTGTTGCCGAGTGTTAAGCGAGCGACCGATCAACTTGTCGATGGCCAAGCGAGTATTTGATGGGACTTAAAGGCGGGGAGTTAAACCCACTCGTACAGGTTTATGACAGATGTCTATTATATGCGTTATGACATTAGAGAAGAGAAACCGACGGGATGATAACAGTACGTGTGGTCTATTCCAGTGAGAATGAGGAAGGCGAAGCATATGTGTTAATGCGGCTCTAGCGAAAAGCCTGTTTTGCGATTGAGATTTCCTCCTTTTCTCTACTGAAAGCGCTGTTTCCGAGTGGCAAATAACTCTATCTCACTTGGTCGATTTTTTCATCATACGAGGAGAAAGGCTGCGGAGTCTATGTTATCTCCATTTAGTATAGATTATGTGAATTGTTATCAGATTTGTACTCTTAGGGCTAGAAAAATATCTACACTAAAAATTTAAACTGGAATCAACCCGAAGTAAATATTCGAGAAAAACATAAAATTAAAATATTCGAAGTTAAATAGTCAATCGAGTCAACTGTTGTACACTTTCTTATGCACTATTTAAAGTTTATATCACTATATGTCTACTCATGTTAAATATTGTGACAGCCTCCCCTGTGGGACCCAGCCTGGCGCTGCAGCCATTGCGACCTACCCCGCGCCTTGTGATACAACCTGCCTGACATTCACCCATAGGCCTACGGCTCACAAATAGGTTATGGTGAGGTTCGAACAAGGACATCACCCTTTAACAACTCTCCCACAGAGAAGCTGTTACAATTGACCTGCAGGACAATTGCGTAACAGCTCTCTTGTGGAAGGAGGGTTGTTAAAAGGTGAGGTCCTGTGTCGAACTCACCGATAACCTATTTGTGAGCCAAGGGCGGCTAGTTATCTACTGCGATGCTTAGGTACGCAAGACGCGAGCCATGCTCGGTTCTCGATAAAGAATTCCTACGATGGCGCCAGGTTCCCTTGGTAATCGAGATCATCCCAACTCATCCCAAATTTGAGGCAGCTCGGCACGCTACCGCGACTCTCGGGTCGTTTATATCGCCATGCGTGACGGTGCAACGAGCATGCCAGCATACCGTGTAGTACGGGTCCCAACAGCCTGGGGGACATGCCGCTGTTATCACATGTAGAAATATACTCGACTTTTTCTACATCCGGACGTATTCAACCACGCCTTTTACCCCCCCACAACCCACTCGACGGGCTGCGGATCAGCCGGCCCTGCAGTGCACCGACCCTAACCCCCTCCCCTGTGATACAACTGCCCTGAAATCACCCTAGGCCTCGGCTCACAGCGTGGTTATTGTCGCTTGCGCGTTACTCGAACCCAAGACCTCACCCTTATATAAAAAGGTCGAACTTATGTAACAGCCCTCTCCGTGGACCCAGCTGGCGCTGCAGCGCCTCGATCCTAACCTCCCCCTGTGATACAAAACCTGCCCGAAATCACCCCTAGGCCTCGGCTCAAAGATAGGTTATTTGATCCGCTTTGGCGTTACTCGAACACCCAAAACCTCACCCCTTTAACAACATCCTACAGAGAAGTTGGTCACCAATATCTGTAGCTCAATGGTGACAGCTTCTCTGTAGGTTTAGTGTTGTTAATGGGTGAGGCTCGGTTCGAGTAACTCCAAGTCGCATCAATACCTATATGTGAGTCCGAAGCCTAGGGTCGATTTCGGGCAGAGTTGTATCATAGGGATGGTGGTTAGGGTCGTGCGCTCTAACCACTACAATCACACCAACCCACCGTCACTAACTGCGCTTCACCTATCTCGTTAGACAAGCCATGCAGGCAGCTGTGGTCCACGTCAGAAGGCTGTACAATATTATTCTATTTTCTTGGTTCATTTAGTGAGCTTGTTATTGTCTAATTGAAGTTCCTTGAATTTTTCTGAATGTTTGTGTATCATCCTTTCTGACTATATCTTGCGTTGTATCGCTATCTATGAATTTTTTGTTGTTCAACCAATAGAGTATTTCTGGATCATCTATAATTTGCAAATGTACACTAGATGTTCCGAAACGATAAATACATCGCAGTGCAGATAGCGCAAATTCTATGATGCATGTCGAAGACAATGTTTCTGAATTTGGATTATCTGAATAAATATTCATAAGAAAATAAATTCTTAACTATTATTTTGTGAGAGAAAAAAAACTATAGTTTTGTGGTGATAAATCTTAAAATAAAATAAATAATTATTTTATTATATTGTAACAAGCTTGAAGAAAACATAATTTTTGGAGGTAATTAAGAAGTTCTTCTAAATTAATTTTAAGTATACGATATTCATATATATATATATATATAATATATATATATATATATCATTGGAAATTTTATAAAACCTGAGTCCAACCCTAAATATTAAACCCTAAACAATAATCACTAATCCTAAACTCAAATATTTTGGTATTTGTTTTTTGAAGGTACTGTTGAAAAGTTATACTATTTTCAAGCAACTTCTCAAGTTTTCCATTTGGATTTGTAGTGTTTCCAATGTGTATTTTATTATTATTTTCACATTACTTACTTCTCAGTAACAATAAGACCGCTTTCTTAAACTTATCCAATTTTAAATAATTTTCTTAATTCACTATTTCTTATTGATATATTTTCATAATAACAATTTTATTGAAAATGAATTAGAAAAAAAAATATTACATAGAAAAAACAAAATATGCAATAAGGTGGTGATAACGCTTGATTGTTTTTTTTGATCAAAAACATATAAAGATCACTTACGATGACAATAATAATAATAATATTTATTTTAGGACTAAATACGAATATATATATCAAACATGTGCTTGATTTTTGTATGACCAAACACATATAAATACCAATCACTAAAACATCCTCTTTATTTTTATTTTTTTAATTAAATTGTTTTAATACCATTTTTTTTATCAAATTCCTTTTAAAAATTATTATTTGAGTTTTGAAAGTTTTCTTTTTGTTAGGATTTAAAAACTGGAAATATACTATTTTATAATTAATAAATAAAATACTATAATATATTATTCTTTAATTATCTTATGTATATAATGTCAGAAAATTAAAATTAATATCAAATAATTATTTCTAGTTACTATTAATTATTTTTAAAATTACTATTTTTACATTCGTATAGCTACTGTTTTTACAATTCCTTTTTTGTAATTAATTAACTTTTAGTATCATGTTCATCCATCAATTTCTCTTTAACTTTTAGTAGCTAAATTTTAGTATCAACAATTCTTTTAAATTTTATTTTGGTTAGGACTTAAAATATGATACAAGTCTCTTTTGTTTAGGATTTTTTAAAAAGAAAACTACTATGAAATATTATTTTAAGATATTTTCTTAGGATTTTAGAAAAGGAAAATTAACATTACATAATTCTTACAATTATATTTTGTATACGATTTAGAAAAATAAAATTACTATCAAAATATTATCTTTAGTCAATAATAACTACTTTTAAAAGTTATTCTTTTAAAGAAATTACTATTAAACAAGCTTTTAGCAGTTCTCTTGTGTCTCACCAATAATGGAAAATATATGGTCAATCTGGTTATGAAGTAGAGCGAGTGTACCCAGACTCACGAAGACCGCTGCATGTGTATGGTCCAAATGTCACTCCTTTAAATGATTTTCTTGAAAAATACGGTGTCCACCTAAGATCAAGCACTTCTTAAGGCAATTGGTTTCAGGGTGTTTATGAGTAAAGAAAAGTCTGCGGGCAAGAGGAATAGAAAGTGAAATCAGTGTACACTATGTGGAGTGGATGAGAAATCAATAAATCATGTACTTGTTGAGTGTCCTAGAGCTGTCCAAATATGAGTTCTCTCGAAGATCCCATCAAATCACAAATATCTTTTCTTCACAATCGATTTTTACAAACATAGATTATTTGTACTGTAAGGTCAAATACCGAGAGGCAAATCACTAGTTTGCATGGATCTTATGGTACATTTGGAAAAGACAAAATAATAATATTTTAAGTGATATCGACACCGACCCTAGAGATTCTCTCCAATTGGTTGAAACAAAATCAACGCTTCAGAATGAAACACATGAAACAATAACACAATTTGTTACTCAAGTTAGGGAATCATCAAATTTACCTCAAATATCAGATCAATTGTGTTTTATGGATGGGATACGAAAGAGGAGGAAACTTGTTCGAGACAAGGCTGGTTCAGCACTTTGGAAGGTTGTGGTTTAATGGGCGCAAGGAATACGAAAGAAACTCTCTCACCCCTTTATTCAGAAATAGAAATTCTCATTTGGGCAACAAAATGTATGAGGAATCTAAGTCAGAAATAGATTATTCTCAGTTGGTGAAAATTGTTTCAGAACCAGAAGAATGGTCTATTTTGCAACATATTTGGAAGATATAAAGATGCTCAATGAGAGCTTCAATCACTTAGACTTCATTCATGTACCCTGACGCAAAATATATGAACATATTATCTGACACACAATGCTAGGAAACAACTATTTTTCGTCGTTCACATGGATACGGAGTTGCTAGTCTAGTTTGAAAAATCTTAATCAAATATGTTTATATTGATGACAAAAAATATTCTCTTTTGTCAGGATTAAAATAAAAAAAAATCATTTTGCTAGAATTTTTAAAAGGAAATAATATTTTAAAAATCTCATTTGATTTAGGATTTTAGAAAAAGGCATTTCTTTTCACATAATGGAAAAAAAATTGGTTGGGATTTAAAAAGGAAAAAAAAATTGTTTTACAAATCTCTTTTTGACATATTTCATCATCAAATTTCTTATTGACACATATCACAATCATATCTGGTGAATATTTGAAGTTATTTTTCGTTTATAATTCTTTAAACAGAAAGTTATCTATTAAAAGAAAAGTTAGTTATTTATAAAATAAGAAGATTATTTTTATAATTTTATTTTATTAAGGCTTTTTAAAAAAGAGGAAACTTACTTATTTTATAATTTTTACTTTTTAAAAAATTTATTGTATTTGTAAGACTCTATATTTTTTTTTGTTTTTCAAACAACAAACTTTTGTAATAGAATATTTTTGTTTACCCATACTAATGTATGAATTATGACAACATCATAAGGTGTAGTAAGGATAGTAAAAATTTAGTTGTATCAAGAAATTAAAAAGTATTTAGGTAATATTTTTTTGTAACAACTATTTTTTTTGTGTGAAAATAATATAAGGAGCCTTAAACCAAAATATATATGTGAAATATTTGTAGTTATTTTTAGTTTATAATTTTTTAAACATACAATTATCTATTAAAAAAGAAGGGAAAAATTTCAAATTCTTCCATAAGCTTGATATCACTTTCAATTTTACCATTAATGAATGACTATTTTCAAAAATACCCTAAAATTTATGATGCAAATAGACTAAGCTAATTTTTCTAAATACTTATAAAATATTTAGAAACTCAACCTCACCCCTTTAACACTAACACTAATCACTAGTGTAAAATCAAATGTTAATATATTTTTGATTGAGGGTATTTTTTAAAAGTGGTACTTAACTTGTGGTATTCTTAGAAATTTCTCAAAGGAGAGTTAGCGATTCATAAGAAAATAATATGAGTACTTTTATAATTTTTTTGGTTTATGGTTTTTAGAAAGGAGTATTTCTTATTTTATAAGTAGTTTATATTTATGATTTTTATTAAATAATTTCATGTACTTTCAGGATTTTATACTTCAATTTTAACTATATATTATTTTTTAAAATAATATTTTCTCTTATAACTCTTCTTACTATCTTTAAAAAAATTCTAATGTTTTTATTTTAAATTACTTTCAAATAGCTTCTTACTACTATTTTTGCTTAGGATTTTTTAAAAAGAAAACTACTAACAAATATTTTGAATAAGATTATTTTATATTTATGATTAAAAATTAAACACAAGTCACAATTTTAAAATATATATTGTAATGTATATGATCATGTTAATTAGCGAATTTAAGCATTATTTTGAGCTTTTTGCAAAAATGACTCAAAACTTGAAGTCAAACACAAAATTAACCAATGAATTTTTTGAAATTTTCATTTGTCCTATTCACCCTAAAAGTTCTGAATATTCACGAAAATGCCATTATTTTTTTTTTTTTGAAAATGAGTATTTTACTCTATCATCCTCATCTTCATAGTATTCCCCATCACAATTACTAACGGGTCGAGAGCCAGACATCTCCCATCTCAAAACATTTGGTTGTTCTGTTTATTTTCCAATTGCTTCACCACAGAGAACAAAGATGGGACCTCAAAGGAGGATGGGAATATATGTTGGATTTGATTCTCCCACGATTATAAAATACATCGAGCCAACTACTGGTGATTTACTTAAGGCCAGGTATGCGGATTGTTATTTCAATGAATCCGAACTTCCAACATTAGGGGAGATCAAAAGCTGGTAAAGGAAATAAAAGAAATGAAAGAAATTTCATGGAACCAAACATCATTAACATGGCAAGATCCTCAGACTCAAGTGTGTGATCTTGAGGTCCAGAAAATAATTCATTTGCAAAAGCTAGCTAATCAATTGCCAGATTCCTTTGCTGACCGAACAGAGTGACAAAGTCACATATACCAGCTGCTAATGCACCAATCAAATTAGATGTCCAAATGGGACACGGTCAAGTTACTATTGAGTCTATGGCACGTCTCAAACGTGGTAGACCAATTGGTTCCAAAGATAAACAACCTCGAAAAAGAAAGGTGCAACCGAGGTTGAAACCCCAGACAAGGAAATGGTCGGCCTTACCCGAGGTAGGGTTTAAACCCGACTAGACGTACTCAGACGTGGTCGATGGTCTGGACGTACCGACCACAGTTCGATGGTCCGGATATACAAACCATGGTTGATGGTCCGATTGTACCGACCATGATGCTCGGGACGCCTTGCTTCATGGTATTGACAGTCCAGATAGTAATGAGATCTCTATAAATTATGTATTGTATGGAATGAAATGGAATAGAAAAGATGTCGACATCAATGATATATTTGCATATAAAGTAGCACTTGAACTAATGGATAATGAGGATCATGAACCCACATCTATATATGAATGCATGCAAAGATCAAATTGGCTTAAGTGGAAAGAAGCCATAAACGTGGAGTTGAATTCATTAAAGAAAAGAGGTGCTTTCGGTCCTATAATCCGAACACCATATGATTTGAAACCAGTTGGACACAAATGGGTCTTTGTGAGAAAGAGAAATGAACATGGCGAGGTCGTAAGATATAAAGCACGACTCGTTTCACAAGGATTCACACAAAGACAAGTAATCGATTATGAGGAAACATATTCCCCTTTGGTGGATGCAACGACTTTTAGATTCCTGATAAGTATGGCATAAAAGAAAACTTAGATCTACGGTTAATGGATGTTGTAACCGCCTACTTATATGGTCCACTGGATAATGACATCTATATGAAGATCCCAGAGGATATTGAATTGAAAAACAAAGAAAGATCTCGAGATCAACACTGCAGAAAGTTAACCAAATCACTATATGGACTGAAACAATCCAGCCAGATGTGGTACAATAGATTGAGTGAGTACCTAGTGATTATAGAAGGATATAGAAATGATCCAATCAGTCCATGCATTTTAATAAAGAAATTCGAAAATAAGGGCTTTGTGATTATAGCAGTGTATGTTGATGATTTAAACATCATTGGAACCTCTGGAGAGATCGCCCAAACAGTTGAATATCTAAGAAAGAATTCAAAATGAAAGACTTAGGCAAAACAAATTCTGTTTGGGATTACAACTTGAGTATAGAAATGATGGAATCATTGTGCATTAAATGGCATATGCAGAAAAGATACTCAAGAGGTTTAATATGGCTGAGTCTCACCCTTTGTCAAGCCTTATGGTCGTGAGGTCTCTTGGTCCGGACACTGACCCATTACGTCCCAAGATGGACGGTGAGGATGTCCTTAGTCCCGAAATGCCATATCTCAGTGCCATTGGAGCGTTAATGTATTTGGCAACTCACACACAGACTGACATATCATTTACCGTGAACCTACTATCTAGGTTTATCTCTTGTTCGACTAAAAGGCACTGGGACGGGATTAAACATGTTCTTCGTTATTTAAAAGGAACTAAAGATTTAAGTTTGTTTTATACTAACCATAACAAAGAAAGTTTTGTTGGTTTTGCTGATGCAGGTTGTCTATCTGATCCACACAATCCTCGTTCACAGACAAGCTATGTTTTCACACATGGTGGTACGGCCATATCATGGCGTTCTATGAAGCAAACTATTTCGGCCACATCATCTAACCATGAAGAGATTTTGGCAATACATGAGGCAAGCCGTGAGTGTGTATGGTTGAGGTCAATGACTCAACATGTCTGAGCTGATTGTTGGATGTCTAAAGACAAGGATCCAACCGTGATGTATGAAGACAATGCAGCATGCATTGCTCAGCTCAAAGATGGTTACATCAAAGGAGATAAAGCGAAGCACATATTACCCATCTTTACCCACTAGTTACAGAAAGCCAAGGAGGTCCAAGTGGTTCAAGTACGTTCAAGTGAGAATTCGGCCGATTTGTTCACTAAGGCATTACCGACTTCTACATTGAAGAAACTTATACATCAGATTGGAATGCGTCGGTTAAGAGACCTTCAGTGATGCATTCATCAGGGGGAGTAATACGGTTGTACTCTTTTTTCTGACCATGGTTTTATCCAAAAGGGTTTTATAGGTGAGGTTTTAGTGAGACAACATACCAAACGTATTACAAGCTCTATATGGTTATAACATACAAGGGGGAGTGTTATAAACCATTTGATGTGGATGCAATAACCATAAGGTACATATGGGTTGAATCAATCGACCAAGATAGAACCGGACCAGGTCCGACCAAGACTAAACCAGCCGGCCATGATCTTTCCTTTTCTCTATGGTTTTGTGTTTTCCTTTTCCTTGTTGGATTAGGAATTGGTTATCTTTCCATTTATCTTATGACGGTCTATTTGTAACCCCTATATAAAAGGAACCTCATATTCGATTATCCATAAGAATACATACATTCCCCATTACTTTTACAACAAAAACCATATTGTGTATGTTATAATATTATTTATATTCCTAATTAACGTATTTTACTAATATAGTCAACACTGACATTTTATGTAATTCCTCTAGTAAACATCTATATTATTAAAACTGAATACCTTTTGGTACTGTTTGGAAACAAGATAACACTATGCATAAAAGTTGTTTGGATACATGAATAACAATATAAAAAAAATACTTTTTTTATTTAAAAATTTAGGCTTTTACATGTAATATAAAGTAAGTAATAAAAAGAAGTTCTTTACAATAAATTAGACTTACAAAATTATCAATCACTCGAATGTTACTGAGTCAGACCGATTTAATATGCTATTTGTATAATATGATTGTATAGTTTCGTGAATACCAATATAGATATTATGAGTCACAACAATTAATATACTAAATCGATGTGGTTGAAAATCATTGGTGAAGATTGCAGTCAAACACGAAATATTAACAAGAGAAGATTGTCTCTAAACGGTTAGTGTGTTTTAGTTGGTACATCATGATATGGTTGGTTTTCATTAATAATTAGTATTAACCATTTAAAAAATATTCATGTTCCTCTCTACGAATATAACTAATATTCACCAATAATATTTACAGAATTTACCAATGTATATCTTCCTACAATCAAGCTTAATTAATTTGAAATCATAACTTCCCAAATATAATTATATGAAAAAATTTTTTGCTGTGATTCTTTTCAATTCTAACATTCTAGATTTTGACTTTTAATATATCACATTTTGGGATATGAAAAAGGAATATACTTATTAGCTATACATACAATCAAGCAATATCTTAATGGTTAAATTTCTCTACTAATTTCTAACGTGGCCACCAATTTTCCTAACTATATATATAATATATTGCGTCTAACTTTCTTCATGCTCATCACAGATCCAAAAAATCAAACCAATAAATGTTGAGTAACGCGAGTTTTAACTTGCTTAAGGATGTCAAGCCTTTATAAACCGGATGGAGAGTACGTATGAAGATGCTTCATTCGGGGAAACAGAACTTTGGCGGGTGCGGGTCACATTCTAGAAAATAGCAGTAACATTTTGATAGTGTTTGGAACATGGATAACACTATGGAATGAAAATTATTTAGAAACATAGATAATAGCAATGTCAAGAATTCTCTAGGCAGTAACTAGGCGCTTTATAGAGGGTTACTGCGCTTTATAGAGGACTACGACTAGGCGAATTATTCGGGCCTGGCGTTAACAAATTATTGCTTTATTTTATATATATATATGACATTTAGATAAATATTTTAGCTTTTAAATAGAAATATAAAACTATTGTGATAAATTATCAAAATTATATATGTGAATTAGATAAATTTTGTGAATATATACTACATTATTGCTTAAATTAACATTTTTAGACTAATTTAGATCGATTTTAACTGATTCCGAATAATTTAATCGACTTGAATCTATGAATCGATATAAATCAGATTTTAGGAAAAGCGTTTCGGATATGACCGAGTTGTCCGCCTAGGCGGGGGCTTAAGCACTGCCTAGACTGATTTTTAGAAGAGGCAACTCCTCTACTGCCCCCAAATGTC
>CAJHQP010011447.1:0-15113 GCA_905132765.1 Moricandia arvensis
CTAGAATTCTCCTCCTTTCTCTCTGCCTTGTGAGACCAGTACCTCCACGGCCTAGAGAAACCTTGTGTTGTATCACGAGACCCTCCATTCCTCGTGTGGTGCACTTCAATCCATCAAGTTACTTCTGTCCAGATTCTTTTGGTTGATTAGATCAATCCAAACGAGTCACCCCTTGTGCAGATCGGCTCCCTCTCCTGTACTAAGGATCATACAGCCTTTTATAGCTTAGGCTTGTATCTCAAACACTTATGAATTCCAACAATTCTCCTCTCTCTCTTGCTGTTTTCATGTTCTTGAGCAAAACTCCATTGTTCTTGACTTAATCTCTATTTAATTCTCATAAATTCACATGGTATCAGAGCATTAAAGCTCTCGAGACCTTATTATGTCCATTCTCACTTAGTACTTGCTCCTTTTGTGAAGATATCAGCTAGTTGATCCTCAATTCTTGTGTAGCATGGTAAGATGATCTGTTGCTCCACTGCTTGTCTTACTTTGTGACAATCCACCTCAATGTGCTTTGTCCTCTCATGAAACACCGAGTTTGATGCTATATGAATAGCTGCTTGATTATCATAGTGCATTGTGATTGGTGTTGTCGTCTCTATACCCAAGTCTTTGAGCAGGTTTCTGATCCAAATGAGCTCACTGGTGAGCTTCCTCATTGCTCTATACTCTGCCTCAGCACTTGAACATGATACTATCTTCTGCTTCTTGCTCTTCCAGGTAACCAGATTGCCTCCAATGAAGGTGCAATACCCTGTTGTAGACTTCCTGTCTACTCTATCACCAGTCCAGTCTGCATCACAATATCCCAAAATTTCTATGCTCTTGTTGCAGCCCATCCATATACCTTGACCCGGAGCTTCCCTTAGATACCTCAAAATCCTTTCCACCATATTCCAGTGATGGACTTTAGATGTTTTCATATGCTGGTTGACTTGATTCACAGCAATGAAGATGTCTGGCCTTGTAATGGTTAGATAGATCAGCTTTCCAACCTTCCTATAGAGTTTGACATCTTCAAGCTCCTCCTTACGCAATACTTTGTATCCCTCTTCAAGTGGTGTTTTGGCTTCTCTCCCTCCAAGATTTCCTGCCTCATTTAAAAGATCAAGTGTGTACTTCCTTTGGGATAAAAATAGCCCCTCATTAGAGTGACATATTTCAATCCCTAGGAAGTACTTTAACTTACCCAAATCTTTGATATCAAATGAAAATTTAAGAAAAGCGTTGGTTGGGTTAATACCTTCCTTGTCACTTCCCGTGATAATTATATCATCCACACAGACAAGGATAACCACAATTCCTTGGTGACTTGAGAGAGTAAAGAGAGTATGGTCTGATTCTGATTTGTTGAATCCTCTTCCATTCAAGGTTGTGCTCAGCTTGTGGTACCAAGCTCTATGGGATTGCTTCAGTCCATAGATAGCCTTCTTTAGTCTCAATATTGTTAACTTGAAGAGATGAAATGGAGAAGAAGGATGAGTTTGGGTGAAGTTTGGGTGAAGTTTGGGTCTCATGCAAAAATAGGGCAAGACCTCTAGAGATTGTCTAAGAAACTTTAGGAGGGTTTAAAGGTGTCAAGAAAGGTCCTGGAGCTAATGTAAAGTGAAGATCAGGTCCAGGAGGGAATTTAGGAACCATTTGGGATCAAAGGGTCGAGTGTGCAAAAATAGGGCGACCCGTACAGATTCTGTACGGACCTGTACAGACTTGTATGGACCGTACGGATCCGTACGGACCAAGGTCAACCCAGAACTTTGATACTCGACCATTTGAAGTGTTTTAGGCTTTGTGCAAAAATAGGGCAAAAGTGTACAGACCATAACCTGTCCGTACACTCCCTGGTGGTCCGTGCAAAGCTTGGGACTTAAACCAAGTGGTTCTAATCCAGAGGAATCAAGATGGCATCTAGAAGATACCAAGAAGATGCCTTGTGCAAGAAAGAAGATAAGGGGCGTGACAGCCTGGCTCTGGTTGTCACTTTCTGAAAGAAATGCAAAGGAATCAAAATGGTATCAGTAAGATACCAATAAGATAAGGAGCGTGACAGGCTGGTTATGGTTGTCACTTCCTGGAAAGGAAGAGCAAAGGAGACTATGTATCTGGCCAAAGAACCAGCCTGATTCAGAGGAGCATATGGACAACCAATCACGAGCCTTCCTTCCCTTGACCAGATTCAAACTCGCCAGCAATCCTAGCCATTCATTCTCAAGTCCTATCTCAGCCATTAGATTTAGGTTTATGGTCTAGAAACCTGTAAAGCTTATATATTACTCTAGTTGGCAGGGGGATTTCCCCTCTCCACTTCCAGAAATAAAAAGCTTGTTAGTCTTGAATCAGTCTCTCCTTAATCTATCCCTTTCTTAATCTATCTATTCTATCCAAATATCTCTTTAATCTCTGTTTCTGGTTCAAGTTAACACAAACAAATCAGAACCCTTTTTCATCATCATTTCGAGTTCATCACTGCCTTAGAGGCTTGTTCATCACACACAAACCAGATCCACTACTCTCTGGTAAAGTTCTTACATGGTATCAGAGCCAGGTTCCCATGAACTTGGTGTCTAGCTTCCGCAAAGATCAAGTCTTTCTCTCATGCCATCAAAACGCAGAAAGAAGCTTCCTTTCCAGCCAGTTTAACCTCTACAAGAAGGTGTTCATCCGAAAAGCCCATAAGCTGTTCTTGAAGACTCATGCTTTATCATACCGTCCAGAAGAAGGGAAGGCCTCGGTTCCATGAGTTATGGAGTGGATTTGCTACCCTCGTCATCAAATCAAGTCTAGGCGTGTTCTTATTCAAAGACCAGGAAGAAAGGTGAAAGCTTTCACCTTTTTACTGGTGGTAACGACCGAAATATGAAGAAAGGTGTGGAATTTAGGCATGGAGAGTCCAAGGGAATGTCCATGGAGGAAGGAGGTGTTGGAGTCGCGACCAATAGCCCCTGATCTTGCCATGAATCAAAGGTGGTCAAGAAACTAACACTAGTTCCTTGTTTGTAAGAACCTACTGTCCCTTGTATAAAGCTTGATACTTTATGAAATGAATGTGTGATGTGTTTGAGACCTGAGGATGTCTTTAAGATTGCTGGATATGAATTTTTAGAATCTATCCCAGGTTGTTTGAATGAGACTCGTGTGAATGGTTGAGTGTTTAAAGTGCTTACTCCAGTTCTAAATGTTGCTTGACATGATATTAGATAGTATGTTCTGAATATTCTTGCATACATGAATAGAAACTGATTAAAGTAAAGCACTTGGGTCTGGTATTTGGAAATGATAATGTTTCTTAGTCTCTGTTCTAAATGGATGTGTTGCTAGGATGATAGATGGTTGTGTTGAATCCAGCTTGCATTCTATTATCATTGTTACTGCCCTAAGGTTGAGACATCTAAACTTGAGTCTAAGGGTCTTTTGAGGCAGGATTTTATTGCCTAATTGGTTTGTGAGTGTTCCTGATCAGTGCATCCATTGCATTTAGAGATTGGTAACTTTGCATTAGATGGATCGTAATGACAATGAGATACTGTCTAAGTGCAAAGCTTGTGACATTGGTGATCAAACTTGATGATTAGTCAAGGTTTGATCCCAATGCAAGTGTGTCTTATCTTGTTTGAAGTTTGAGTGTTGTTTCAGGTTCACAAGGAGTGTCCTTGTTCAGCATCAATCCGGAACAAAGAGGAAGACTTGCCCATTGCTAAGGCAGTGGAGAGTTGTTGGTGCTTTTTCAGGAAACCAGTAGACTTAAGCGCAGCTGTTGGGGTGGTTTGCTTCTAGTTCAGTGAAGATGCACAAGGAAAGGTCATCACTGAAGCTTGAGGAGGCCGGTGACCTGAGGGTACTTGAAGCTGAAGACATGGAGGTGGACCAGTGATTTAAGCGCAGATGTTGGGGTGGTGTTCTTCTGGTTTGGATGCTCATTGAGGCTCACTTTCAAGCTTGAACCTAAACTCAATTCAAGCTTGAGGTAGGGAATTGATTGAGCCACCTGGTGATCTAAGTTCAAGACCTGGTTCCTCCTCACCATTGCACCAAGAAAAAAGATGAAGCCATCCGGTTTTAGTCATTGGCAAGTCTAGACAAGAGAGTATTCAGAGCAGTCTTTGCCGTGTGAAGAAGAAGGTTACTCTACAATGCGGCTTCTTAAGTGAGATGGTTGAAGAGAAGATTGAGGCATCTACCAGCATCCCATTGAAGATGGCGAGTTCAAGAAGAGAGTGTGCAGTGGTGTGTTGATCAAGATCATGAATCTATCATCCTGTCCAAGCTTGGTTCTTCCTAAAATCAGTCCCCAAGCTTGAGGGGAAGTGTTGAGAAGCTTCAATGATCTGTGAAGATGGAGTCCTTGGTGGTTATTCAAGAAGAAGAAGCAACCAAGGCAGAGAATGAAGATGGTACTCAATGGAGTTGTATCTGGGTAATCCGAGCACTTAAACCCAACAGAAGGTTGGGAGAAAGGGGGAGAGACCAAGATCAGTGTGAGATGAGCTATATGAGCTCAAGAAGACTTAGTGATGTGCAAGGAATGTCTGATCCGACTTGTGCAAATGTATCCATATACTCTTCTCCATAGACTGGGGTGTATCCCCTTGCAACTAGCCTTGTCTTTTTCCTTTCTGGCTTTCCAATGGCTAGGTACTTGATGGTGAAGATTAGGCGACTTGTCACAACCTTCTTTCCTTTGGGGAGCTCAGTTTCATACCAGGTATCATTCTTGATCATGACATTGATCTCATCTCCAAATGAGTCTCTCGATCCATCCAGTGCCATTGCCTCTTCATAAGACCATGGAATGTACTCTTGGTTTAGGTTACTGATGAAGGCTTGGTGCTCTTGAGGATAGTATGCCATCGATCAGGTTGCTTGTATGGGATGTGCTATTGCCTTGTTGTTGAAGTATACTCTGGTGTTGATCCAATGGGATGGATCTTTCCTTATTCTGGTACTTCTCCTTAGTGGTTGAATCTGTTGCTCTTCAACCTCTGTCTCTACATACTCTCCCTGATCTTGATCTTCACTAGACTGGTCAGTTTCAGATTCATGTAGTCCATCTTGATCATGTGTTGCCGCTGAATCATCTTCCCTTTATTGTTGTAATTCAGGTTCAGTGTCCCCCTCAGGATCAGGATGGTCTACTGGTGCAGCTTCTTCTCCAGTTCTTGCAGTCACTGGGGAAGTGGGTGATCTCCTTGTTCCTCACTGGCCTGAGGTTGAGTGATACGTAGGCTCTCCATAACGATGCGCAGATTGTTTGCCCTATCAGAGGGTCCATGTCAGAGGTCTCTTAGGCTTTCCCAACTTTTCTCAGCATAGTACCCTTTGGATTCCACAAACGTCACATCCTTTGAAACCATAACCCTTCTTGATTCAGGGATGTAGCACTTGTAGCCTTTCTGCGTGTGGGAATAGACTATGAACATGCCCTTGAGACTCTTGGCTTCTAGTTTATTTTCTGTTCTCCTGGGGTCAAGTCATAACACACACACCCAAATACACGTAAATGATCAATTGGAGGTTTGGTTTTATTCAATACCTGAAAGGGAGATACATCTTGGAGGATTCTGGTTGGAATCTGATGTAACCATGGCCGAGCCAGCTGATCATCCAACAAAGGACAAGCCAGGATGGATGGAAGGCGAGCATACTGAGCTAAAACCAGCTGTTGAGACTGAGGAAGAGCTGATACAGAGTGTGGACGAGCTTAAATCAGCTGAAGAGAGTGTGCATGAGCTGAAACCAGCTGAAGTAAGTGTGATTGAAGTGAATGAGCTGGATGAGCTAAGTGACACTACCTTGGAGCTGAATGAGCTGAGTGAGCTGAACTTGGAGCATAATGAGCTGAACCATCTGAGTGACACTACGCAAGGATGAGCTGAGCTAAATGAGAGTGACACTGAAGCTGCCATGGACCTAGCTGGACAAGTGATTTTCGACCAAAAAGAAGATGGATCAGGTTTGTTTCTCTCAGCCCAAAAGGAGTTCAGTACCAATTTAAGGATCCATTATCTCTTTCTGATGGATCAGCCACAAAATTCAAGTCCAAGAACCCATTTTAATATTTTTTGGATCAGGTGGCCGAAGAAGAAGGTTGCAGCCCATGGAGAGTTCATAACAAGATCAATATGGGCTTGTTTCATGCGATTTTTGAACAGGGCCTTTATCAGATTGTATCTCATCTATTTCACCAAGAAAATATCAAAATGGAGTCAAAAAATCAGTCAAATGTCGTGGGCATATCAAAGGCCATTCAAATATACTCATTTCTGGTCAATAGTCTTAGTCTTCATTGGTGTTTTCTATAGTTCTAGCTTTTACACAAAGTCTTTGCCTAGTTTTCTACTTTCTTTCTAGTTTTCTACATTCTTGTAAGCTATATATAGATGAAGCACGACCTGAATAAGATCCTTCACCTTTTTGTTAAAAACTTTCTTACAAACTGTGAATTCCTTGTTCATCTTTTGAACATTGTATGCTTAGGAGTTAATTCTTAGCACTTTGCCTTTGATCATTGTTTATGGAGGTAAACTTCACGATCACTGGCGCATCTATACAAGTGTGGATCAGTCCATAGATCTTCACTGAAGTCCATCTATCTCTATTCCATCCATCATCTACACAAGTTATTGGTCTCCCCATCGATCAATCTCTGAAGAATCATCATCATCTATACCTTCTTCCGCAAAACCATCAATCCATCTATCAAAAACAAGTCTGTGTGTGTTAGTTGTTAGACCACGTTTTCATTACTGGACGGTGAGAAAAAGTGGTTGAATGGAAAATGGTGAAAGCAATGTCAAAAAGAATGGCTTGGTTGTTTTGTCAACAACAACTCCTCACCAACCCCTCAAATCCTCTCCTATAAATACATGGTGTTTTTTCACGTCTAAAATCATCCCAGAAATCCAAAAGAAAGAGAGAACAAGAAAGAAGAAGAAGAAACTTCTTCGTGAGAGAAAAAAAAAAAAAAAAAACTTTTTTTTTCGGGTGTAAGTTGAGAGCTTGTAAAATTTCCCGGCGATAATAAAAAGATCGGTAGCAGGTCCCGGAGACGTAGGCACGATTGGCCGAACTCCGTTAACAATTTTGTGTGTTTTCTTCCCGCTACCACAAATTCTGATTTTTCCGCAAGGAAATTTGACCCGTATTTCCTAACAACTGGTATCAGAGCTTGAGTTACGGGGATCGGTTCATCGACGGAGGTGTTTTAAACACGGTGGTTTCAGAAACGATGGGAGGCGAAGACGGTTCAGCACACGGTATCGGGAAATTTGATGGTACAGACTATGCATTTTGGAGAATGCAAATTGAAGATTATCTGTACGGACGGAAGCTTCATCAACCACTGAGCAAGAAGCCTGAGAAGATGGATCAGGCTGAGTGGGAGCTCCTTGACAGACAAGTTCTGGGTGTTATAAGGCTAACACTGTCGAAGAACGTTGCTCACAACGTTGCGAAGGAGAAGACCACTGAAGGGCTCATGAAAGTTCTCTCTGATATGTATGAGAAACCTTCGGCAAATAATAAAGTATTTCTCATGAAGAAACTCTTTCATTTGAAGATGGAAGAAGGTGGCCTGGTTGCCGCACATGTGAACGAGTTCAACACGATTGTCAACCAACTGTCATCGGTTGAAATCGAGTTTGAAGATGAAGTGCGAGCACTGATTTTGTTGGCATCTCTGCCAAATAGTTGGGAGCCAATGCGGGCAGCGGTTAGTAATTCTGTGGGTACTCAAAAGCTCAAATTCAATGATGTTAGAGATCGTATCCTTGCCGAGGAAGTTCGAAGGATAGACTCTGGGGAAGCATCAACGAGCTCTGCTTTCAACGTGGAAAACAGAGGGAGAAACCAAAATAGAAGTAACCGGAGTTATGGCAGATCGAAGTCAAGGAGTGGACGGGGTCAGTCCAAATTCAGACAGCCTGCAGAGTGCTGGAATTGTGGAAAGACAGGCCACATTAAGAAGAATTGCCGGGCACCACCGAAGAAGGAAGACAACACTAGAGGCGGAGCCAATGCAGTGACACGTGAAATCGCTGACGCATTGGTAGTGTCTGTTGATTCCCCGAGGAAAAGTGAAGCTCGTGATGCAGCTGGAAATAACACCAAAGCGTCAATCTCCTATGTCGATAGCCCAATAGATTCATGGGTGCTTGACTCAGGAGCGTCATTTCACACCACACCGCACCACAACATTATGGAGAATTATGTTGCGGGAAATTACGGAAAGGTATATCTTGCTGATGGATTACCTTTGGACATAGTTGGTATTGGAGATATCAACCTGAAGATGTCAGATGGACGTGTGTGGAAGATTACGAAGGTTAGACATGTACCCAAGTTGATGCGAAACCTGATCTCGGTAGGTCAACTTGATGATACGGGGCACGATGTCAACTTTGGTGGTGGAGCCTGGAGAGTCAAGAAAGGTTCCATGGTGGTTGCTAGAGGTCATAAAAGAGGCACTCTCTATATGACGACGAGCTATCAAGACATTGTTGCTGTTGTCGAGGATGCCAAACAAACCAAGTTGTGGCATTGCAGATTAGGGCATATGAGTGAGAAGGGGATGAAACTCATGGTGGCAAATGGTGCTCTTCCAGATCTGAAGACGGTGGATCATCAGATGTGCGAAAGTTGTGTCCTTGGAAAGCAGAAACGAGTTAGTTTCTTGAAAGGAGGAAGAGAGCCAAAGTCTGAGAAGTTAGAGTTGGTGCACACTGACGTGTGGGGACCCGCTCCTATTGCATCGCTGGGAGGTTCGTACTATTATGTGACCTTTATTGATGACTCCACAAGAAAGGTGTGGGTCTACTTCATGAAGAACAAATATGAAGTGTTCTCAGTTTTCAAGAGATGGAAAACCATGGTTGAGGTTGAGACAAATCTCAAGTTGAAGTGTCTAAGGTTTGATAATGGTGGTGAGTATATCAGCGGCGAATTCAAAAGATACTGCACTGATAACGGAATCAAGATGGAGAAGACTATTCCTAGAACGCCTCAACAAAATGGAATAGCGGAAAGGATGAACCGAACCTTGAACGAGCGTGCAAGGAGCATGAGATTGCACTGTGGATTCCCAAAGACGTTTTGGGCAGATGCAATCAATACTGCAGCCTACTTAATCAACAGAGGACCGTTTGTGCCGTTGGGATTCAAGATCCCTGAAGAAGTTTGGAGCGGCAAGAAAGT
Organism: Moricandia arvensis; assembly: GCA_905132765.1. Lineage (NCBI taxonomy): Eukaryota > Viridiplantae > Streptophyta > Magnoliopsida > Brassicales > Brassicaceae > Moricandia > Moricandia arvensis. Next base: position 9,196 of record CAJHQP010011447.1, read on the forward strand.
AAACTTTCTTATCTAAAGGTATTTGGTTGCTTAGCTTATGTTCACATTGACGATGCTGCAAGAAGTAAACTTGACTCAAAGTCGAAGAAGTGTTACTTCATCGGTTATGGTGATACGGAGTTTGGTTACCGGTTTTGGGATGATGAAAATCGGAAGATCATCCGCAGCAAGAATGTTGTGTTCAACGAAGAAGCGTTGTACAAGGATAAGCTAAGAGAAGGCTCGGAGAGGAAAGAGCCTGGAGCTGTTGACTTAGATGATATCCTGACACCAGGGTTGCCACAGGATACCCCAACAGCAGAAGAAGAAATCCCTCAAGAAGAGAGTAGTGAGGCTGATGAGAATGATGATTCCGAAGTGGTCCCACATACACCAGTCACGGAGTTACGACGGTCAAGTAGAATCATCAGAAAGCCTGTAAGATTTTCTCCATCGCTCAACTATATTCTGCTCACAGATAGAGGCGAGCCTGAATGTTATGAGGAGGCTATGCAAGTTGATGAGTCGATCGTGGGAGCAGACTTGCATGAGATTAATAGCTTGAAGACGAAACTCTCGGAAGAGTTTGCGATGAAAGACCTTGGAGAAGCAAGGCAGATTCTAGGGATGAGAATCAGTAGAAGCAAGGAGGGTCTTAAGCTTTCACAAGAGGAGTATGTGAAGAAAGTCCTCAAGAGGTTTAACATGGATGACACGAGGCCAGTCAATACTCCGCTGGCAAGTCACTTTCGGTTATCCAAGGATCAGTCTCCAAAGACGGAAGAAGAAATGACATATATGGATAAAGTTCCATATGCTTCTGCTATAGGCAGCCTGATGTACGCAATGATATGTACAAGGCCAGACATTGCACATGCATTGGGAGTCGTTAGCAGATTTATGAGCAATCCAGGAAAGGAACACTGGGAAGCTGTTAAGTGGATTTTCAGATATCTGAAAGGGAATCCAAGTTTGTCGCTATGTTTCACAAAGTCTGAAACGGGATTGCAAGGATATGTTGATGCTGACAACGGAGGCGACATTGATAGCACAAAGAGCACAACTGGATATGTATACACTTTTGGCGGTACTGCAATTTGTTGGGTTTCAAAGTTGCAGAAAATTGTATCTCTATCAAGCTGTGAAGCTGAGTATGTTGCGGTTACGGAGGCAACAAAAGAGATGATGTGGTTACAGTCTTTTCTACAAGAGTTAGGCCATGACCAAGGGAAAAGTGTATTGTACTGCGATAGTAAAAGCGCCATCGACTTGGCAAAGAATCCAGTTTACCATGTTCGGACGAAGCACATACATCGTCGATATCATTTCATCAGACAAGCATTGGAAGATGAAATGTTGGTGCTTGAGAAGATCCCTGGAAATAAGAATTCGGCAGACATGCTAACGAAGGTTGTAACGTGCGAGAAGCTGAGGTTGTGTGCAACCTCAGTTGGCTTGTTGGAGTAACAAGCTGGGAAGACCTGCTACATTGATCAAGGTGTGAAGACAGATTGAAATCAGTCTTCAAGTGGGAGATTGTTAGACCACGTTTTCATTACTGGACGGTGAGAAAAAGTGGTTGAATGGAAAATGGTGAAAGCAATGTCAAAAAGAATGGCTTGGTTGTTTTGTCAACAACAACTCCTCACCAACCCCTCAAATCCTCTCCTATAAATACATGGTGTTTTTTCACGTCTAAAATCATCCCAGAAATCCAAAAGAAAGAGAGAACAAGAAAGAAGAAGAAGAAACTTCTTCGTGAGAGAAAAAAAAAAAAAAACTTTTTTTTTTCGGGTGTAAGTTGAGAGCTTGTAAAATTTCCCGGTGATAATAAAAAGATCGGTAGCAGGTCCCGGAGACGTAGGCACGATTGGCCGAACTCCTTTAACAATTTTGTGTGTTTTCTTCCCGCTCCCACAAAATTCTGATTTTTCCGCAAGGAAATTTGACCCGTATTTCCTAACATTAGTAACCACCAGAAGAATACCCAACTCGACCCTCAAAGATCAATAAAAGGATTCAACCCTTCAAGGGATTCATTATTTGGTATCAGAGCAGATTGAGGGCTTCTGATTGTGGGGTTTGATTTCGATTACTCTCTCTTTCTCTTGGGAACCTTATTTTTCATTGTCTGTTCATCTTCTACTTGATCTGTTCATCTTCTCTGTCGATTTTCTTCTTCTTCGCTGTCTATCTGTTTTTCTGCAAAGCGGCCAACCAGTAAAAAAGAAAAAAAGAAAAAGAAAACGATCAAAGTATCAAAAGGCTGAAGAGAAATCCGGCCAGGCTGAGGAGAAATCCAGCCTCTGGTGGTAAAGCTCTTTTCAACCAAAAAACTTGCAATCTATCTATCTTCCTCTTCTCTTTTGGGGTGGGGAATTTCTCCTTTAAAAGGGTTGATCTTGGTTGGTAGCTGAGCTACTGGATTCACAGTAGAAAAATCACAAAAAATCAGAGAGAAACACAAGAGAGAAGTGAGGCTTCGGCTACTCTTATTTGTGCTAATCTTTATTGTTGAGTTGTAACAGAAAACCATGGCTGGAGATGTCAGTAAAATAAAGGGCACCAACTGTGAAGTTGAATAACTCGCAGATGGAAGCAATGATGTCATAGATCATGAAACAATTTGATGATTCCTTGCAATCTAAAAGAAAAACTGATGAACACTTTTCTAATGTTTCACAGGATCAGAAGGAAACTAAGATGAAAAGGAGGAGCCAGGATGTATCCAGTGTTACCAGACGTCCTGAGAGAAACCCACAGCCCAACCAATTCAGTTCCTCCACAAAGAGTTTGCTGGGAAAAGACAGCACTTGTCAAGTAAAGAAAAATCGGGTTTTAACAAAACTGATTTGTTGCAGGAAAGGTCTCGACCAGGGAGGCTGCTGGACACACCTATTAGGATGAGCAGGGGACAATCTAAACTGTCCAAAGAGGAAGAAAAACTTGTCCATACTCGTGATGATCAGGAGTTGCAGCTTAGAGTTCTTAAGCAGATGAGTACTCCCCACAACATCATGATATGTGTAACCAGATATTCAAGGAACTAGAGAAGGACAAAAGACAGAGTACACGACCTTCCTCAAAGGTTACTGACCCAATGAGTTGCAGCAAACAGGAGAAGATCATCCAAGAGATGGGAACATAAACAACTAAGGTAAGGAAAGAATCTGAAACAGAACTTGGTTGTTTTCTTTTCTCTCCTCAATCTAAACTTTTTATCAGTAATACTTGTGATGGGCTAACCTGTTTTGAACTGGTGCAACCGAGTAGCCTTGATTCAGTGTCTCAGGTCTTAGAAGAAAACTCAGCAGGAGAAGCACAAAAGTGTTCACCACTAGAAGAAGTGTTGGAGCAGCCAAATAACACTGAAGCAGAAGCTGAAGATAAGTCCTTCTCTGTTGAGTCTCAAGAGCACTGTAAGAAACTTGTTATGGTTAATTTTGTGCCTGGCCTGTTTGTTATGGATAGTTCTGATGATGAGAAACGTTTTGGTCTTGACAAAGTGAAAGAATTTTGTGTTTCAAACTATGTTTTTATAACATGATTTATTCTTTTAAGGAACTTGAACCAGATAGGTTCTCTGATCAAAAACGTTTTCATTGTGATCATAACTTCAATCCTGGTCTTGTTTTGAATTTTGAGAAGTTTATGCAACATAAACAAAGCTTTGATCATCCTCAAAAGGCATTAGAACTTATTATGCAACAGCCTATTTTCTGTTCTAGGAAATCATTTGATTCATTTGTCTTCAAGGAAAAGAGCTTTGTTCTAAGTTGTTCTAAGCATAAACTAGACACTGGTTATTTGTTTGCATCCAGTTATGTGTTAATATGATAACCAATTTCCATCTTCTTATGCAAGGGAAGTACCTAAAACTATACTTATTCTTGTTTGAATAGGTTTCTCCCTTGAGAATTGATGCAAGTGTTTGTGTGCGTTATTTGAATCAGGTACTTGGAGCTCATGAGAAGAGTCTGGTTGTGGATCAAACCCTTTGAAGATGGCAGGATGTCAGAAGATAGGGGGAGACAAAGAACCAGCTACATGGAGAGTTCCAAGCAGTTTTAAGTGTGAAGTAAGGAAGGCATTGGTGCCTGCTTGCCATTGAAGTAAGGCCATGATCCAGGGTTCATGAGTCCCTAAACTTGATCATAAGACTCATAATCCCACTGGCCAATCCCTTGGCTGAGAGTAGTTGCACTCTTTTTCCCTAAGTGATGGTTTTACCCCATGAGGTTTTTCACACTTAGGTATTTAATGAGGCAAATACTCTCAGTTCCAAGCTTGCCCAAGGATCTCCTATGGTCAAGCTTGAGGGGGAGTGTTGAAATGAAGAAGAGAATAACCAGAGGAAAGGAGTTAGTTCATGATCAAAGCAGAGTTCATCAAGAGAAGCCAATTTGGTTATGTCCGTACAGACTTGCTCCACAAGGAATCATTTTGACCTAGCTTACCTTGCAAGGCAAGAAACAAGTGGGAAGGCTTAAGGGACGTTGATAACCTCCAGAAGCCTTAGGATACTCAGTTTTAATTCGAAAGGAAGGATCTAGTTTGAATTAGCCAGAGAAAAGTCACATGGGTGCATAAGGAGTTGTAGCAGACCTGTCAGTATCACCATGGAGACCACACCCTGCCTCATGTCCCTTTCTGCTCTTCCTGGACGAGCCAGACCTTGGCTGTATCCTCTTTGGCCTCTTCTCATTCTCTAAAGAATTTTTTGTTTATGTTTCCATGTTTTATTAATTTTTTAATCATGTGTATTGCCTATTTAAAGGCTTCTCCATCACTTGTAACATCCAACCAGAATCAATATATAAGTTTCTCTCTCTAATTTCTTGTGCTCTCTCTCCCTTGCTTGTGTCTAAACAATATTCACAATGTAAGGAGTTAAGCATAATGGTTTAGAGGCTGCCTTAACTCTATATCTCTTAAGGCAGCCTAATACTTGTAAAGCTCACTCAAACTCTTCTTTATCTCTTCTCAAACTCTAGATTACTGATTCTAATTCCCATTCTCCTTAAGTGAAAAAACTACCATGAAATCTTGAGTAGAATCTGAGTAGAAGAAGAAAGAAAGAAGAGATCGAGAAGATTTGAGACTAAAGGAAGAGACTTTGAGAGATTTGGATCTAAGAACCCATTTCAGATAAACCGAGAGACTAGTGAGACTAAGAGAAAAGAAATGAGTTGCTTGATTAATTAATGCTCGACGAGAGGATTACAGTATATAGAGGAAATCTTAGGGCAACAAAAGGATAAGGTTTCAACGGGAAGAAGACTATGCATGTGGAGTCAAGGCTCGTTTAGGCGCCTAATTCAAATACTTGGATGAGAAGCTTCACACGTGAGATGCCAAAGGTATCTTGACCAGATGCTCTTCCTTTCTTAGCCACATGAACCAGCCTGTCCACAGCTCTTCCTTTTGCTCTTCCTTTTGCTCTTCCTTATCCGCAAACCAAGCTTGAGTCGGGGCAGTAAATGGTAAATGTAACTTCTGGTCGAGTTACATTTACCTCGGGTAACTTTCGACCAACTTCATCCGGGTCGACTATTGTACGGCCTTGTACGGCCACCTTGTATGGACTTGTACGGACCATTGTACGGACACCCCAAATCTAAACCTTCTCCATTCCTTTAGCCTTCCTCTATTCAGTAAACCCATTTATTCAACAGAAAGTGTTGTGTCACTTCTCAAGGATTAGATTCAAACTAGAGATTGTTTGCCACACATAACTAGTTTATTTCAAGGATCTTGGTTATAGTGTAGGCTGTTTAAGAGGATTCAACCACCAGTTGGTTGTCTCTTCCTTTGAATGGTGAGTTCCTGTTGTATGGTTGAAGGGGATTCAGTTACAAGTTAACTGAATACTCTCTTGACATGAGACAAACACTCATGAATTCCAACAACCCCTACAGCTGCGCTTAAGCCAACTGGTT
>CAJHQP010011448.1:0-15110 GCA_905132765.1 Moricandia arvensis
GAATATGGTGATGCCAAGCACACGGTTCTAGTAAATCAATTATCTAAATTCTCATTCGTTTTTTGGTGTAACAAAACTGGTTTAGAGCAAGAGAAGTTCTTGATGTTGCACGGTGTAATAACTTGGCACAAGAAAAGATGATACTAAAACATAAAAGCAGAACATATACAACCAAACAACAAGCAGCTGAATAAAAAGTGTTTTTGACTACGAAAGAAATTTAAATGGAGGTATACAATTCTTACCATAGTAGCCTCTTGTTTTGGTAGTTTTTAATGAGATTTTGAAATTTACTTCTCCATATTACAAAATCAAACAATTCCGCCAAATCCAAAGGTACATTCCAAGATTTGAAAGTTGAGTATTTTTAAAACATAAATTATCTCTATATGTTTCAATAGCTAATATATTATTATATAATAAAATTATTTATTAATATGTGTTTATTCGTGTCGACTCAATAATCCGGTGACCTAGAAAGTTGTCTAATTCGGTGCCAGGTCGAGTTATTATATTCTTTTCTGGCAGTAAAATTTGGTTCGGTGATTGTATTCTTATTGTTCTTAATAACTCTCCATACTCGACCTTTAAGAAAAATTTTCAGGCCAAGGCATAAAACTACTTTACAAAGAAGAGGCTGCCCAAAAGGGTGACTTAGAGATGTATACTGCTATGATCAGTTCAAAATGCAAAGACATGCTAAGATCTATTCCCAGGATTTATAAGAATGATAAGCATTCATGTTGTTTTTATAATGCATTCATTTTATCAGATGTATTTTATAACACTTCTTACTCGAATAATTTAACATTTTTTCTTTGCATCTTCCCCGATATTAACTAACAGCAACCATATTATCAGCAGAGTACACTTAAACACCTCTGGAATAGGTGGCAATATTAGAAGCGGCTTTGCTTAAAACTGACTTTTTTCTCTTTCATATAATTACATTAAACTTCACATACAAATCTTAATTTCATTTGATTCATTTCTGAAAATATATTAAAGTTCATGCTCAACAACTGGAATCACTGAAAAGATTTTGAAAGTGCAGTTTCTAGACCAAGTCACCACTGTGAAATGCTATGTTACCAACCCAAGTGATTCTTGCCAACAGTTACCATATTATCAAATAAACTTGAGACTACCAAATTATTGGTGTTGTTGTAATCTGATGCACCCATAGATTTTACAAGTAATTTTGGCTATATACAGATAACCTTGTGAACTTCAGTGGCGTGGTTTTGGTCAACTATGACTTCTTCTCTCATATCATCACAATGAAACTCATACCATGCCAAAATATTATTTATATGTATTTTTAATAAGGAATCAACTTATCGCTAGAGAGCAGAGAAAGATGACTAAAATATTTATTAAACAAAAGAATATGTAGAAGGTTTCTTCAGGGAGGAGCCATTGACTACTTGCCGTGGGGTGCACGAGTTTGATAATCATTTGTGATAGGTTGCTTCATCATATAAGAAACAGAAAGAGTAATGCTTTCACAGTTTCAACAAAAATAATAACAAATTTTTGGAATTCCTCACAGTGCATGGAAGCTTCTTACTCTGCTCAACGATTACTAATATACATCCAACTCTATTTGCACTAGAGGCAACTGCAATGAAGATGGCTACCGCGACAAGGTGTCACCCTGCGCAGACCCAGTTGTGCATGTTTCAGTTTCTGAAGCCGAGAAGCAACTGAAAAAGCTGGAGAGGGATTATCAACACACCTACGAGAATTACCTAGAAACCCGAGTAAGCATCTACAAATATATAACAAAATTATGAATTACTTGTACTGTTTTTACTAAGCTTCAAAAAGATGAGTTTATACAACAAGATAATAGCTTTTTTTTTGGACAGTCAAACAGGTATAGCTCCTACATTAAAAGAAGACATTATAATTATCGCAGTGGCCAAGCTGGAAACTGTATTCATATACTACAAGAAACTGCAGAATGTATCTTGAAAAACTGAATAAAGCAGAAGAACCGCAAGAAGAATAGAAAAGCCTGATTACGTAAGTCATCATAACCAATCAAATATTTTTTTTATTATTTTCTCATTAATGTATAAACAATAGTGCTTAGAGCATGATTAATAGGAGTGTTTAGTGGGTTGACTAAGGGGTAGGACCCACTAACCCCAAAAGAGTTGTTTAAAAATTCCTAAATAGAGTTATTCTTGTTTTGGTTCTTGCATTGTTCGTGGTTTCCACTAACACGTGGTGGTTCGCGATTGGTTCGTTTTTTAATTTTTAATTAAAAAAAAATTAAGAAAATAAAATTAAGAACTCCAATGGGTTTTGGGTAATGGTGCTCTTAGATAAGTAAAACGAGAAGAATCAGTCTCCATCCTTACATGATCAAAGAATAGTTTTTCTGTCAACCATGGAAATAATATTATATATTTGTTCATGTCTTTGGGTGCATTATAGTGCAAGCAATTCTTGATGCTGCATGGTTGTAAAAGCTTGGCCCAAGAAAAGAGGATACTACACCAGATAGGAGAAAACACCACATCAGCAAAAATTAAAACAACACTGGAAACAATGACCTGGGTCAAAAAGAATTATTTCAAAGAAAGAAACTGGAGGTGATACAACTGTACTTTTTTTAATAGTCGTGGTTTTATATCACAAGATTAGCATTCATACTTACTTTGAAGTGTTACAAAATCATTCAGTTCAGCTACACTCAAAGCAAAATTCCAAAAAGTAGCAGCAGCAAAGGAATACATGATCTGCTGAGGACCTTTAAGACACAGAGAAGTTGAGGAACAAAGGCTACTGCCAGTGGTGAACTTGTTTGACAACCAAACAAGTCAGGACATTATAAAAACTTCTATAAAAGTAATCAAAATCAGACCCTTTCCCCATGTATTTTGACTCTGTGTATGTGTTTTTTTTTAATTATCTACTTCTTTAGATAATACTATTCAGCTAAATGATCTTTGTGTTTTCAAACAGATTCTGACAAAGGTAATAAAAAGCTTGGAAAAGAAGCAGGGAGTAAGACAATGATTGATAATGGTTACGAGGGAAAGATCAAGCATCTAGAGAAAAAATGTGAATGGATATGTGGAAAATGGGATGAACAAAAGAAGTATATCATCGACTTGAAGAAAATACATAAAGATGGGTTGTAGCAAACTTGTAATATGTCATAGATAATAAACTTTAGATTTGGAGGAAGATAAATTCATAAATAAAAATAGCTCCTCTATTTTGGTAAATAGAGTATGCATGTTTTCTGTTTATTCATCTGACAATAATGACCTCAAAGAGTTTGTACGTCTTCATTCTAAACCACTCACAGAAAATAACATTCTTCATTCTCATGCTCCTCGACGCTTACTGGGCCGGGCTGTCTTGCACAAAACCGAATAAAATATTGACAAGTCCCCAAAGTTTTTGTGTCATGATTATTGGGGAGTTGTTAAGGGGTTGTTAACGGGCGGAGCTCACCAAAACTGTTAAGAACCATTTCCTAAAACTTCTAATTAAGAGTTATTCTTAAGGGGTTTTTGTACAGTTCGCGGATCCCACTGACACGTGACGGCCCGCGATTGGTTCGTTTTTATTTTTTTTTGTTTAAAAAAAATAAAAAAAATAAAACCCCTTAAAGGTTATTAGGGTTAATTATGCTCTAACTCCTTCTTTTAAAAAAATAATTTGTTTTGATAGAAAAACTAGATTTTAACTCGCGCTAAAGCGCGGATAATTTTTCGATGAAAATTTTATATAATTTTTTTTTATTTGCAGTAACTTGTGCGTAAAATATGCAACCCGAAGTTTAAACCGAATCCAAACAAAAAAAATATGATCTGTACATACCCAATACAAGATGTAAAAAATACCAGAGTGAGTTTTGTAGGGTGGTACAAAAGATATATGAACCTGAATTGTTATTAGCTAAACTCGAATGAGTAACCTAAAAACTGAAAAACCCAAAAAAATCCAAAAACCGATCCGAATGTCTAAATAATCACAAAAAATATATGTACTCAAATATTCAATTCTATATTTTTTGAAATGATATCTAAAAGTAAAATATTAAGTTTTAAATAAGTACTTTAAATATTCAATTTTATATAAATAAGTATTTACTTCTTATGTTTTGCTTTTAAATTTTGGATTTAACTTTGAATATATCTGAACCGAACCAATATAACCCAAATTCGAATGATATATGGTTACTTTATGAATTTTAGGATGTAGTACAAATTAGGACTAAAACGATGTGTTATATCTTAATCGGATTTGTACTTACAAAATTTACAAGAATGAGACATATGATATGATATAAATTAGAACTAAAATCAGAATATCTTACACGTATTCCAAGGATAAATGAATTCTCAAACCTAACTTAAAGTATGTTTTATATTTTTTAATTATTTTATTTTTTATAAAGATTTTACATGTTTTTTGAAATAGATAGTATAACTATACTCATAAAATATCAATAATAATATGTTCCATTGTATTATTAAATATTCATAGTAACTAATTATTAATATTAATTTTATCAAATATATATATATATAATTTTAATACTCTATCTATAAGAGTTATATTATGTATTTGGTGAAAATTTTGAAGAATTTATTCCTTGCATTTAAATTAAAGTACAATTGTATATTCATACAGATTTGTATGTATATATAATTGTTTTTATATTAGTAAATAAAATATAATTGATTAAGTTATTCAATTAATGTAAAAGAAATTGAGTTGATTATTTAAAAAACAATAGATTAGTTATTTAGTTTCTTAATTTAGGTTAGTGTATATATTTAATAATAATTAAATTGGATAAAAGTAAAATAATAGAAAAGTTAGTTAAATGCAATGAACCAATCTAGACTATTTATAAGTAGATAAAATAGTATTCTAAATTAATAGAATCAATTAGATTTTGACCAACGCTTTCAAAGCGCAGGATTATTTTTGAAAAAAAAGAAATTTATATAAATTTGCATTTTTTTATTATGTATCTACATTTAAATGTTACACATGAACCGTTATATTCAGTGTTCTAAACACGATCCGGATCCATGGTTAAACCGACAAACCAATGACTCTATATGTAATCTGATTTGTTCTTTTTTTAACTTTTTATTTAAAAATCTTATAAAACCGGAAAAAACGCTAAAAGTTGGGACCCGTCTACCGGTTGAACCTATGGATGACTTATTAGTAATACAATTTGACTTAAATTTTCATATTTAAAATAGGGGGATTTGCTAAAAACAACCTAAAATTTCAATCTAAACCTAAAAGTGTACCCCAATTTCAATCAAATGCAAAACCAACCTACAAGGGTGATAAAAGTACTATTTAACCCTTATGACCAACAAAAAACAGAAGTGTATTTTACGTTTCTATCCTTTGTTAGTCTACACGTAACAGAAAGAAGTCTACATAAATGTAGACCTCATACGAAGTCTATTCACTCGGTAGACTTGTTATGTAGTCTACACCATAATTTTATCTAATAATTTAATTTTAAAAATCTATAAAAATAATTGTTGTAATATTTTTAACTAATCATTAATATAATGGATAATATGAAGTAAAGAAATAAAATTTTATATAATAAAACACTTTTAAGGAACATTTAGGGTTTGAGATTTTTGGTTAAGGGTTCGTAGACATATTATAAAGTCTACATATATGTAGACTTTCTAAGTAGTCTACTCACAGTTTACCTAACCGAATTTAACCAATATAATTTGATGATCAAATAAAACATTTACGGTTTGAGATTTGTGGTTAAGGGGTTCGTAGACATATTATAAAGTCTACATAGGCGTAGACCGTTTTTTCAGTCTACACACAGTTTAACCTAACCGGATTTAACCAATATAATTTGATGATCAAATAAAACATTTACGGTTTGAGATTTGTGGTTAAGGGTTCGTAGACATATTATAAAGTTTACATACATGTAGACGTCTATTTCAGTCTACGTTAATTTGTGTTTACCAAAATAAATTATTTTAAAATTAAAATTAACTAAGCGGGAAGTGAAAATGAATTTTGGAGCCTATTTTTTCCGTATTGGCGCCAATATGTAGACGTCTATTTCAGTCTACATTAACCAATTTAACCTAACCGAAAAAATTACACAGTATATAAATACTTTTTTTAGGGTTTTCTGGTAAAAAAATCCTAATCACGCCGTTTAGATCTGAGGCGGTTTAGGAAGGCGATTTCCGGTGAGATTTCCGGCGAACCCTCTTCGACTCCGTTTTCACACCCAGCCACATTCCTCTTGGAATCACCATTCACCACCACGACCATCACCACTATCCTCTCCCATCCTTCAGCCATCTCCACCTTGTCTCCTCCTCATCTCCTCCTCGTCACCACCATTACTCTCCGCCTCGTCTCCTCCTCATCTCCACCATTACTTTCCGCCTTGTCTCCTCCTCATCTCCTCCTCGTCATCACCATTACTCTCCTCCTTGTCTCTCTCTCTCTCTTTATATGTGTTTATAAAGAGTCTCTGCATCTCTTATTGTTTTGATTAAAGTGTTCAATTTTCGTTCTAGGGTTTGTATATGTTCAATTTATTTGATGTAAATTGAAATGCATATGTCGTTGACGAAAATTGATGAAGTGTTATGAGTTAATACATGTTTGTAGAGTACAAGCATGTGTTTGTTTTATTGATTTCTCTGGCTTTTTTTGTTGCAGGTTGCTCCCAGAATTTTACTGCAGACTACAGATTTGTAGACTTTTACTGTAGACTACGGATTTGTAGACTATCTTATAGGTCTACATTTGTAGACCATCCGCTTCGTCTCTGTCTCCTCCATTGCTCTGGTAAGTTAAATGTCTCTTTTTACCTCTCTTTTGATAAAAAGTGACTACCTTTACCTTTTTCTCTTTTCAGATCTGAGCCGGTGACTTCTAAGGAACAGTGCTTCTCGTCCAAATCTCTGCTTCCGGTCAGTATCATGGCTTCTACTTCATCTCTCTGTCCTAACCAGCAAGGGACTGTGCTTCATCTTTCCAACGTACGTCTCTGTGTCATCTCTATCTCTTGTTTAACTAATAACCTAACAAGCTCATCTTTGTTTACTAACCTTTTAGTTTCTTTTGATTCAGATCTGAGTCGGTCAGTCTTAGATCCATTTCTCTGCTTCCGGTGACTCTCCTTCATTTTGAAGTGTAGTATGAAGTTTCCGAATTTGTAGACTGAAATTTTGAATTTGTAGACTGATATTTTGAATTTGTAGACTGATATTTTGAATTTGTAGACTGATATTTTTGAATTTTGTAAACTGATTTTTGAATTGTAGACTTCTCATGTAAACTGAATGTTTTGAATTTGTAGTACACTGATGTTTTGAATTTATAGGCTTCTCGTGTAGGCTTTATTTTAAATTGTAGACTTCTCGTGTAGAATGCACTTATATAATTTTTTGTTTGTGTCTTCTTGGTGCATGTTACAAATGGATTAACCTGATTTCCTATCGAGGTTGTATACTCTAGGGAGGAGCTCAAGAACTGTGAGTAACAGACAGTTGTATCAGGCTTTTGTACCAGACATATGGTTGTAACAAACTTATGTAATTTGCTTGCAGCAGACTGAAGTATTAGTCTTCTTTACAAAAGACTTTTATAGAAGTCTTGTACTCGACTATATATCAAAATATCATCATTTGTATCAGTATAGTACTCTTCTTTCAGATATTTTAATTCCATATTCGACCAAAATTATAATTCCAATACAATCCAGAGATTACATATTAGTCTTTCTTATAAGAGACTTAAAAAGAAGTCTACTTTTGTTCAAGAAGACTAACATGTTGGTCTGCACGACAAAAAGTAACATTAGAACTCAAAGTAATAGAAAAATTAAGACCTACGATTTCAACAAAAGTTCATCAAATAAGACAACATCCAAAGCGAACAATACAACTGATAGTTAATATCATAAGACATAAGACAACATCCAAAGCGACAATACAACTGATAAGTTAAATACATAAAGACATAAGACAACATCCAAAGCAATAAGACATCATCCAAAGCAATAATACAATTGATCAATTCAACACATAAGAGATAATACATAAGACAACATCCAAAGCAGTAAGACAACACTGGTTTAACTTAGACAGTTTGGATATGACCTGTTTGTTTGCACTGTAACAATTAACGTAGACTTACTAATATGTCTACAAATGTTTTCTAGTAATATAGCAAAATCAAAAGTATTATTCTTTCATAATTACAACAGTTTTTCTATCCAAAATCACTCAAACCCATTAGGATTAACTATTACACACTTTCAAACGAAAAAATTGTGAAAAGATTTAATGCATAGTACACAAATTAACTTTTAATGTAAATTTCGATATAGACTTCATGTTCAGTCTACAACGCTGTAGACTTTCTTTTAGTCTACAACGCTGTAGACGGTCAGATAGGTCTACTGTTTGGGTTAGTTTTTGCAATTGACTATTTTACGGGTTACTTTTTATAGTTGAAAAAAAGTTGTGATTTTATTTAAGCAGACTTCGTTTTCAGTCTACAACTTCAAAAAGGTTAGTTTTCGCTATTGACTAGAATTTTCCAGGATTTGACTTTCAGAGGTAGACTAAATATACAGTCTACATATTTTAATTTTTTGAATGAGGTTAGTTTTGCCAATTGACTATGTTTGACTTTTAGGGGGTAGACTGAAATGAACGTCTACAGATTTGTAGACTTCGAAAGAAGTCTACTCTCAAATCCGACGAGTCAAGTTTTGCATTTGACCAAAATAAAAAAATAGACTTCACGGGTAGTCTACATTTTTTTTCAGGAAGAGCAGACTGCATATGAAGTCTACGTATTAAAAAAAATAAATATATTTTTAAAAGTTTTAGTCAAACACAAAACTAACATTTTCAACGCAGTCAAAATTTTGGTCAAATGCAAAACTGACCTCTTTGTAGACTTATGTTGAAGTCTACGGTTCGTAGACTTATGTTGAAGTCTACATATGAAAAGTCAAAAGTTCATTCAAATGCAAAACTAACCTCTTTTGCGTAGTCGTCTTTGTAGGTCTACGTACTTTTTCATTTTTTGTTGTCAAAGGTTAAGATGTAGACTGTCGGGGAAGGCTACATTACAAAAAAAAATTGTTTAGTCAATTGCAAAACTGACCTGTGCGTTGACAAGTAGACTGCATTGTATGTCTACATAAGGGCGTAGACATATAAAACAGTCTACTATCGCGACACAGATCTGAGAAACGACTTAAAGCATGAAAATAATTACCTTTTTGCAGTGTGAAGCTCGTTTCCAGCCTTTTCAACCGTCCAAACTCCAATATTGACCAAAATGAAACATTTTTGACGATTCACAAGTGAAAAAAACGAAATTATGAAGTTTATGATTATGAAAAGAGAGATTTTAGATGGAAATGTAGAGAAAATGAGAGGAAATGAAGATTTGCTTGTTTAGAATGAGAAAAAAATGGTTGAAAATTCAATTCTAAAGCTTTAAGAGATCAAAAATGGTGGTTGAAAATATTGATGATGATGGCATAGTTGTAATTAAGAAGAAATGTTTAGGGTGTATTTGGTTTTTTGTATTTTTCGAAATTAATAAATAATAATAATAATGGCAATTTGTAAATAATTCAAAACTTATGGGTATTATGGAAAATTCAATGAATGAATAGTAACTAAAAAAAAAAGAGGTTGGTTTTGCATTTGACTTGAATTTTAGGTTGTTTTTGAAAAACTTTAAAATATTATAATTGAGCATCAATGATTTGCATACGATTATTATAATTTAGTGATTTAATTTTGAAATAAATATAATTTCTTTTTATTTATTTAGTTTACTTTTTATTGTTCACATGTTATTAGAATTTTTTCGATGTGTTTTGGTTTATTTTTTATTTAATTTTATTATTTATATTAGACATTTTAATATTATTAATTTTATTTTTATATATATATTTATTATGTATCTAATAATAATGTTTATTATTAGATTTTGACCCGCATCTTAATAGCACAAGATAGATTTTTATTCAAAACTTATTTAGTGAAATTAGACATTTTATACACATGTATTTTTGTTATAAACTTTTTATTTTTAAGTATATATAATAAAATTAATATTTACATGAATATATTTTATTAAAATAAGATAATTCATTTATATAACGTGCATTGTATCAGTTTTACTTATATTTTAAAAGTTCAAATTATAGTACATTTTTTTAACTTTTATATTGGTAAAAAAATGTTATATTATTTTTCCAGCACTATTATTCAAAGTAACTATAGTTATTGTACTCGTCTCATACTTGATAAATATATTAAATTATTTTTTAATATTTTAGTTTAAATATTTGGCACGCTATGTTTTTATAAGTCAAGCTATAAGGATTATGTTGTAATATAGTGATAGTAAGGGTTAATCTAAAGTAATTTTCTATTGAAAAATCAACCTTTACACCATCACAAATTGAGAAATTTTAGTTTCAAAAAACCAACCTTTACTTTAACCAATCATGCACACTCTGTTCTTATAAGAACAGAGAAACCTTTCTTTCTTTTTCCAAACTCTTCCGTCTTTCTAAAACGAACTCAGCCATGACATCACGGCCCGCTACAAGATCGATGACGTCACATCATCGGAACTCATTGCCGGTTCCTGAGGACATCGCTATGGAGATATTCTCGAGGCTGCCGTCGAAGGCGATGGCCGAGAAGTCGTTGCGCATGCCAAGCTCTGGTCCTCCATGCTTCGCCGCCAAGATTTCACAGACCTGTTCTTGACCAAATCTTGCGCTCGTCCTCAGCTTCTTTTCGTATGCGAAGATCACATGGCCAGAGAGTTCATCTTCTTCTCGTCGCCTCAGCTTGAAAATCCGGAAGAGAACTCGTATGTTGTAGCCTCTAATCATCTTGCTTGTTTCCCACGTGCCAATTATTTCTAATGGTTGTACCAATTATGGCTTCTTCTGTTATGGAGCTGACCGGTTCTTTAAGGGCCTGAAAAAACCAGTGTGTGTTCCGGTCATATGTAACCCCAGCACGGGACAGTCCTTGACCATGCCTAGACTGAACTCGACAAAGAAGCATGGAGTGGAAAGCTATCTTGGATATGACCCCATCGCAAAAGAGTTCAAGTTATTGTCGATGAATAACTGGTCTGTAAATGATGAGTGGGTCTCTGTGGAACACCAAGTTCTTACATTAGGAACCAAGAAACTGTCATGGAGGTTGGTCGAATGTTGCATACCACATTTGCCTTCTTCTAAGTGGATATGCATCAGTGGTGTTCTTTACTACGCAGCGAGAGCAGCCGGATCTTTCGTGAACACTATGGTCGTTTGTTTTGATTTGAGGTCTGAGAAGTTCAGCTCTATCATGTTCAGTAAAGTCATGCATGTTTCAACAACTCTGGTAAACTACGATGGGAAACTTGGTTTTGCTTATGTCGGGAGACTCTCGTGATGACGTTACTCGTGCAAGTAAAAGTCTTGAGCTGTGGGTTCTAGGAGATGCTGCAAAACATGAGTGGTCCAAGCATGTGTATGTATTACCTCCTTCGTGTGAGGATGTGGCTGCAGAGAGAATGTGCATTGCTGGAATGGTTGGTACCAATGAAATTGTATTGTCCCCGTGCTACCAAAGAGTGCCTTACTATGTCATCTACTACAATGTGGAGAGAAAGACGATCATAAAAGTTGGAATCCGAGGACTGGAAGCGCTTCAGGGTAAGAGTTTCAAAACCTATCTCAACCACGTTGAGAATGTTAAGCTACTCTAAGCATTTTATAAGTGAGACAAGTTTGTGTGTTTCGTTTTTTTTCTTTCTAGCATCTTAGTTTGAATAAGCCCACCTGTTGTGGATGATAGATACTCTTCTTGTAACAAAATCAATAAGTGGAACGAAGAGCTATATATACTGATGATGATGATGATTCAATTAGAAGAAGCTTGATCCAAACTGACATGTTTATTCTTGTTATCTATCTCTTCCAAGTAAAGGTTCAAAGCACCTAGTCTCAGGTAAGACTGGGAACTTAGTTATACTTTATCCGAGTGGCTGGAACCAATGAAATATGTTTTCTCCTCGTTATCCATCCTATACAATGTTTTGTTCTAGTATGGTGAGCATACGAGACCACTACATTTTAGTAATATAAACCTACACTAGACTTTGACCCGCGCAATCGTGCGGGCGTTCTTTTATTTTAAAATATAGTTATATATATGATTAACATGTTAATGTTTGAATTTGATTATTCATATTATTTTAAGATTTTTTTTGGTAAACATATTTTTTTAATATTTTAAGCCAATTACAATAATATGTTACATATATTGTTTGTCATCTCAATATCATTTTTAATACATGAACCAAAATTTTATTTATTTATTTTTAAATCTAATTTTTAATATCTTTGATTAATTTATACACCCATTTATTCAAAAATTAGTTTTATAGTTAAATAATATGGTATAAGTTATATGAAGAAATTTTATAAATACCAAATATAGAATCAAATAGCTCTGAAATAATTGTATATTTATTCGTCAAATTATTTATATAATGTTTTACAAGATATAAGAGTAGCATAAATTATTTAAGTTTATATTCACTATGTATGTGTCGATTAATTTAGTCTATAAAGTATAAAAGTAGCATAAAATATTATTAAAAATATATTAATTCGTACTGAATGTTCAAAATATAAGAACATCATAAACTATGTTACTCCATATTTACCTCCTTATTTGATTTACATTTATAATATTTTATATTTTGTTGTATCATATGATCTAAAAAGCTATATTAATAATATTTATATAGTATTTTTGAACTCTAGATGAAAAGATACGTTTAATAATGATCTTTTAAACTAAAAACATGATTATATTTTAGTTAGAATTAAATATAAAATAATATCACATATTAAAATTTAAAAAACATATATTTAGGAATGAAATCAAGAAAATATTTCATTAAAGATACTCTTAATTAGTTATTTAGGGAAAGAAAAACCAAAATAATATTGTTATGTATATATTAAAAATTATTAAAGCAATTATTTAGGAAATGATACAACTTAAAAAATCACACATAAAGTGAGTTGTGATTTCTATTTTAATAGAATAGAAGTATTAGATAAAATCTTAAATAAATAGCCTAAGTCTCAAGGCAGGCCCTGGCTACATCTGGCCGTACGTGTTTCGTTATCGGTCACAGAGATATCAAGATGCCTTTGTTCGCTCTTCAGCTTCCTCCTGTTTCTGCTCCTCATCATATCATCTTCCTCGTCAGAAAAGAGGAAGATCAATGTCGTCAGTATAGGAACAAGCCTTCTTAAGAGCACAACCCTTGGCTCTAGATGATGAAGAGCCTCTCTTGAGTGGTTTATCCTCTTTCTGATCCATACCTGCAAGCATCGCAGACACTGAAACTAGGGTTTTGTTTACGATAATCTAGGTTAAGGTTTCTACGAGCTGTGAGATAGAACAATAAGAGTTACCAATCTTTTAACTTATTTACGTTGAGATTTGGAGACAGACCTTGAGAGATGTGAAAGCAGAAACATTGACTATGGGAAAAAAACGGCGGGTCGCGGCGCAGAAGAAGTTGATGATGATAGCTCTTGTGGTACGAGGAAGAAAAGAAGATCACAAATTAAAGTTGAGATAAAAGGCCAAAATAAACTTTAAAAGTTTTTGTCCAAAATAACAATCAAAGAAAAAAATAATTAAAATAAAATGTAAATATTTATTTATACCTTTTGGGTTAACTAATTTAAACTTTGGGCTTAGAGTTATGGGGTAGGGTTTTGGAGGTGAGGTTTAAAATTTAAAAAAAAATTAAAAAAATAAAAAGTCTATTTTAGTCTTTTTTTATTAAGGGTTATTTTGTGACAAAAAATTCAAAAAAGTCTATTTAAGAGATTTGCCTATTAAAATTTGAAGAGATTGGGTTCGTAACCATGTGTCTAAAAATTCGGCCCAAATTCAATATTTAACAGGATCCGTGCAAGAAAATATTGAACCGAGCCGTACCGATATATTGAGGGTCAAAATCTCTAGTTTCCTTGGGTTCAAACTCAAGTTATTTGTATTAAGCATATTCTATAAATTAATATATAATGATTAATAAATACTATAAATTACGAAAATAAGTTTTAAGTTGAACCAATTCAAAATATGATATAAATTAATAAAATAAATAAGATAATATTTCTTTTTGAAAATCATATGTAGATACATAGTCTCATTAAAATTGTAAATTAATAATTCATACATATATACATTTTATATAAGTATACAATAAAAATATTTTTAGGATAGCAGAATTTTTTTTTGTCACAAAATAGTTTTCAAAGAAAAAATGACCAAAAGATGTTTTATTAAATGGTGTAAATATACATTTATACTTATTGGGTTAACTAATCTAAACTTATGGTTTAGAGTTATGAGGTGGGGCTTTGATGTGAAGTTTTAATTTTTTAAAGTTAATATTAAAATTTTCAAAATAAAAATGTTATTTTAGTCATTTTTTTCTTGAAATTTATTTTTGTGACAAAAGCTGAAAATGACTATTCGAGAGAATTTCCCTAAATACAAACCAAGTATTTTTTATTTTATATTCACAATGAAATTGTTATTATATTTTAAACCTTTATTATATTTTGGTGAGATTTAATATAGTTATATCTACGACCACATTTAAATTTTATGAGACATATTTTATATACACCAAATAATATAATAAAAACTAATATAAATATCTAATTTCAAAAATTTAATTAGTGTATATACACTAAAATCAGATATTTTTTATATTTTAGAAAAAAAAAATATATCTTAAAATAGAAAATTTAAAAATGGATTTTTTTTTGTAAATTAATAACTCTATAAATTAATTAAATACCAAAATCCTAACATTATTAATTTATAAAGTTTACCTAACTATTACGATCTTTTGATACGATTTCAGTTTTATATTTTAATCAAATAAATTTTTCCAAACAAAATTAAGTTTTAATTCGTTTTGTTTTTCCAAATATTAATTCATCTAGCATATAATAGAGTTCTGTATTTTATGCG
>CAJHQP010011449.1:0-15109 GCA_905132765.1 Moricandia arvensis
TGAAGATTTAAGGCACTATGGTTGTGCATTTATGAAATTATGAATTCTCCAAAAAAAGAACACCACCTGATTTTGATCGTTTCTATAGTTAGATAGATAGAGCTGATGGTCTGCTGCGTTCAGTATTGCTAAAAGTATTGTTTCAATGTTTTCATTTTCAGAACCGAAAATGATATTTTCTCTGATATAAATTATTCTGCTTTGACTTTGAAAGCAGAAGCTAAACTTTAAGTGTATTGATAAAATGAGTTTCTTGACTGCCCTTTACAAACGATAGAATATAGATATTTATAATAAACAAGCTCAAACCCTAGCCACTGTTTCAGGTGGCATCATCTGGCTTGTTCTTCTTAATCAAGGGTTCCAAACCGATTCCTTAGCTGGAGTGAGCAAGCATCTCCCGTACTGTCATTCGTCACCATCTTGCCTTTTGCGTTTTCATCAGACGTTCCTCTGTCTTTCATTAATGCTTCTGTTTGTGACCGTTGATGCAGGGACTTGGAGTCGAGGCCCACTACAGAGCTTGGAAGAGTTTGGGCGGGCTTGGAGTCGAGGCCCACTACAGCACTTGATAGAGGCTTTTGAGGACCTTCTGTTTCGGCGAGAGGCTTTGGAGAGCCTTTGCTAATACCCCCCTTCAAACTCGGTGTGGGAGAGTAATCAACACCGAGTTTGTACCTGAGTTTGCATAAGAGATTTGTTGGCAGGGACTTGGTGAATATATCTGCAATCTGCACCTGTGAAGGGATGTGCTTCACCACAAGAGATCCTAATGCAACGCGCTCCCTTACATAATGATAACCAGTTTCAAAATGTTTGGTTCTCTTGTGGAAAGCTGGATTTGCAGTTAAGTAAACTGACGATAAGTTGTCGCCAAATAGTTCTGGTGGGACAGGGAGGGAAATGCCCAGTTCTCGCAAAAGAATACTGATCCAAGTGAGTTCAGATGCTGCTTCGGATAAAGTCCGGTACTCTGCCTCAGTAGAACTTTTAGACACCGTCGGTTGCTTTTTGGAGGACCATGAGATAAGGTTTTGGCCAAGGTAGGTGCAGAAACCTCCTGTAGACCGACGTGTGGATGAACAACCGGCCAGTCACTGTCACTATAAGCAGTAAGAGTGCAGTCTGTGTGTCTGTTGAACATTATCCCCATGCTCACGGTCCCTTTAACGTACTTTAGTATACGTTTAAGATTAGTAAAGTCTGAAACTGTTGGAGCATGCATCTTCTGGCACACATAGTTGACAGCAAACTGAATGTCAGGCCTTGTTAATGAAAAGTATTGAAGCTTCCCTGCAAGACTCCTGAAGTAAGTACAATCCGAAAACAGAGTGTCTTGGTCTGGGACTCTATTCAGTTGAAGCGGCAAGGGAGTTGGACTTGGAGCACAAGCTTCCATTCATGCTGCCAACAGGAGATCCGTTGCATATTGTTTTTGTGACATAAACATTTCATGTTCCGATGGTGTTATTTGTATGCCGAGGAAGTAATGAAGTTGACCTAAGTCCTTCATGCGAAACTGCTTCTTGAGTTCTGACATCAGTGTGTCCAACGCTACAGAGTTATTTCCAGTAATCGCCATATCATCAACATATAAGAGGAGCATGATAATGTTGTTATCATGGGAATAGATGAAGAGAGATGGATCCTTAATGCTGCAGACGAAACCAAACTCTAGGAGAAAGCTGCTGAACTTGTCGAACCACACACGCGTTGACGGTTTGAGACCATAAAGCGATTTATGGAGCAAACACACGTCATCTGGCTTTGCTTTATCAATAAAACCTGCAAGTTGGCTCATGTACACGGTTTCACTCAAGTCTCCATGTAAAAACGCGTTTTGGACATCCATTTGTTTAACTTCCCAGTTCATGATTGTAGCAAGATGAAGGACAGTTCGTACCGTTGCAGTTCGTACCACGGGGCTGTAAGTCTCCAGATAGTCCACTCCTTCTTTCTGATTGTTTCCTTTGACTACCACTCTTGCTTTCAGTTTCTACTTCACCGTCTGCAGTCAGTTTCGTTCTGCATACCCATCTGCTTCCCAATACATGCATGTCGGGTGTACGAGGAACCAGAGACCATGTATTTGTTTCTTTGCAGTTTGTCATCTCAGTACCCATTGCAGTGTCCCAACCTCGATGTTTAAGAGCTGCAGTGACTGTATTGGGTTTAGGACATGAATTCCTATGAAGATGCAATGCATACTTAGGATTTGGTTTACGAATCCCTGCCTTCAAGCGAGTAACCATAGGGTGATTGGACGGTGTTCTGTGGGCTGTGGACTGTTGTGGACTGGTGGTGAAAGGTTCTTCAGAAGTAGCACCAGACTGAACAGAAGGTGTAGAACCTGTTGACCAGCCTCTTTGTTCTGGTGTTGCAGTTGTTCCAATTAGAGGTGTCTCTTGTCGAACAGTTGGAAAGTTCGTCTCAGAGGGCAAAAGCGGTGAACTCACAGGAATGGGTTGTGGAGGAGCTATCACCTTTGTCGGGATTTGAATTGTTGACAGTAAGGGGTCAACAGAACTTGCTTGCTGTGTGTCACGGGGAAAGAAGCTTTTCTGCCAAGCTCTAAGTGTTGGCGTGTAAGAAGCAGGGTGATAGGATCTGTAGATATCATGGAAGGGAAATGTTTCTTCATTGAAAAGCACATGCCTACTGATATAAACACGGCCAGTCGGAGGATACAAGCATCGATATCCCTTGTATTTATCATTATACCCGATGAATACACAATGTAGCGACCTTGGATCAAACTTATTCACGGCATAGTCTCTAAGAGTGGGAAAACACGAGCAGCCAAAAGTCCTCAACGCTGTGTACTCTGGTTTTCTTTTGTGTAAGACTTCATATGGACTTCGGTTGTCATCCAGAGCTGTAGAAGGAAGCAAGTTACTCAAGAAGTTTGCGGTATAAAATGCTTCTACCAAGTAGTTTTGAGGAAGCTTGCTCTGAAACAAAAGTGTCAGACCCAACTCAGTGATGTGCCTGTGTTTACGCTCAGCCATTCCATTTTGCTGTGGCGTATATGGGCAAGATAGATACTGTTGAATTCCACACTGCTTCAGATGGGCTGTGAACCTGTTGCTGACAAACTCTCCTCCTCCGTCGCACTGAAACACTCCAATCTTTGACGAGTATTGATTCTCTACTAAGCGCTGGAACATCAAGAAAGTACTGTAGAAGTCTGATTTAACTTTCAAGGGAAAGAAGCAACAAAATCTTGTATGATTGTCAATGAAGATTACATAGAATCTGAAACCTTGGTTTGACATTATTGGAGAAGGACCCCAGAGATCACAATGAATCATCTCTAGGGGTCTTGAAGCAGTAAAACTAGAAGCAACAAAAGGTAAACGACTACTTTTTCCGAGATAGCAAGAGTCACAAGACTTCATTGTTCTTTTATTTATGACAATCGACTTGTTCTGTCTTAGCAGCTGCAACACCTGAGAATGAGGATGTCCAAGCCTCCTATGCCATAATTCATCACTTGTAGACAACTGACGGGTAGAGTAGTAAGCTTGAAACCTTGGTGTATCCAGGACATATAACCCCTTACGCCTGCTTCATGTACTCAGAAGCTGTTTGGTACCCTTGTCCTTTACACGAACACCATCAGAATCAAACGTAAACGAACAAGGATAATCATCTGTAAGCTTTGACACTGAAACCAAAGATTTAGTAATATCAAGACAAACCAAAACATCCTTAAGAGCGAGTTTACCTGAGGTGGACGTTATGTCTGCAGAACCCACATGAGAGATCGGAAGAAAACTACCATCTCCAACCAAAACCGAATCGTTGCCTTTGTAAACTTGAGCTTGGTTGAGATGCTGTGGGGAACTAGTGACGTGTGTGGTGGCTCTCGAGTCTGCATACCACTCATCTCCCATGTGGTCTGTTATGTCTGTTACACGCATCGCAGCAAGAGCAGCAGGAAGAGCGTCGTCTTGATAGCTATTATTGAACCAGTGCCAGCAACGCAATGCAACATGGCCCACTCGTCCACATATTTGGCACACAAGACGTCCTTCATTTTCAGAAGACACGGAAGAACTGGAGGAGCCTTGGTAGGACGACAGTTTCTGTTGAAAGCCGCGACCTCTTGTTGAGAAAGAGTCTCTGCCACGTCCTCTTCCACCTCCAAATCTCCTGTTTGAACCACGACCCCTACTATAATAGTAGTTTGGGTTATAAGTGGTTGTTCTTCCAGTGTTGAAGGCCATGTGTGGACTCGGTTTAGTTGAGGTAGAGTAACTTTGAAGTCTGTCATCAAAACTCATCAAGCGAGAGGAAATGTCTTCAAAGGAGGGTGAAGGCTGTAGATCCATAGATCCCTCAATACTTGTCTTTATTGGCTCATATTCCTGTCCCAGTCCATGGAGAGCAGCAAAAATCTTCATTCTTTCTGAGAGAGGGCTTCCTATAGAGGTTAACTAGTCACTTATAACTTTAATCTCCTTTAAGTACTCTGACATGGTTCTGTCACGCTTGGTGACTGTTTGGATCTTCCGTTGTAACTCAAACAGTCGTGACGAGGAGGGTCTGTTGAAGTATTGACCAAGAGTGACCCAAATAGCTTGAGCCGTGTTGCAGTGTATGACAATACTCTGGATATCTTCAGAGAAAGACCCTAAAATCCATGATTGTATCACCTGATCTGTTTGAAACCAGAGTTGGTAATCTGGGTCCGGAGTAGGTGTGACGGTGCCGTTGATGCCTGGAACGTTGAGAACAACTACCGGCGCAGGAGAAGACCCTGTAACAAAACCAAGCAACCCTTGTCCACTCAGAAAAGCTTCGAACTGCCTCTTCCATAAGATATAGTTCTTCTCAGTTAACTTAACAGTGACAGAGTTAACGATATTCAGAGAAGGTGGGTTGTAAAGCTCCATGGCTCTGATACCATGAAAGCAGAAGCTAAACTTTAAGTGTATTGATAAAATGAGTTTCTTGACTGCCCTTTACAAACGATAGAACATAGATATTTATACTAAACAAGCTCAAACCCTAGCTACTGTTCTAGGTGGCATCATCTGGCTTGTTATTCTGAATCAAGGGTTCCAAACCGATTCCTTAGCTGGAGTGAGCAAGCATCTCCTGTACTGTCCTTCGTCACCATCTTGCCTTTTGCTTTTTCATCAGACGTTCCTCTGTCTTTCATTAATGCTTCTGTTTGTGACCGTTGATGCAGGGACTTGGAGTCGAGGCCCACTACAGAATTTGGAAGAGTTTGGGCGGGCTTGGAGTTGAGGCCCACTACAGCACTTGATAGAGGCTTTTGAGGACCTTCCATTTCGGCGAGAGGCTTCGGGGAGCCTTTGCTAATAGACTTATCATATTAGATAGAGGTACATAGCACGCACTCGTTTTAATTATTACCAAAGACGTTGCTTAGAAAATAAATACACTACGTTGTCTAGTTTATAATACAGACTAATAAAATGGATATTTGCAGAGAGGTCTATTATAGTATTGGTGGATACTGATCTTGGCTCTATGAACAAAATAATATTTTAAGTTGAAAAAGAATCTAGATTAGTCAAACAGTCAAAATCCAGATTAATTTAGAAGACATTGTTGGCCTTCGAAATTTATAGAAAGCATAGTAATGTAGTAATCGTTTTTGGTCTCAGTATATTGTCTTTATGTGAGATTAGTTAGATAATAGTGAAAACGTGATACTAATTTAATTCAGACGTTGATCAGTTTTGCTGGCAAACATGATTTTTTTTTTGTGTGTGTTAATCAGCCATACATGATGTAATAGAAATTAATTAAACATGACCAGATCCCACTTGTGTGTCAAACACAAATATCAATTTGTTTATCCTGTGAGATACTTATGTCATCAAATTGAATGTGTGAAATCACATCTAAAACTATAAAAGGAGAGTAATGTGTATTGAATATAACACCTCATATTTATATATTACATCGTATAAGCCATCTATTTTAATATTCTAATTATTTTCTTCATACAAAAAATTATAAATTCTAAGAAACGTAATAAAAATATTGGACATATTATGTATTTAGATACTAATTAAGTACTTAATCATTAATTCTAGAATCACGTTTTCAGATTCTCTGAAGGTGATTAAGATTGAGAGAAAGAGATTGTGAAAGCAAAACCGTTTTTTCTAAGTAGTTGCATCATAATTGTTAAACTTCAGCAAATGTTCTGGGTTATGTGTTGCTTCCCTGTTTCTCCTCTTTGCTCTTTGTTGTGCCCTCTTCTCAGTGATGATCTGATATATGTTTCACTTTGTTTTTCCTCTCCAAAATTTTTGATTTTTTTAATTTCATCTGGTTCATGAATGTCAAATGTGGTTTCGTTAATTAGTCTCAATAATTAAATCATGCGCACAATTTCTTTAACAATCTCCTAAGTGAATCAATTAATAAGCTTGCCCTCCATCTCTATAGACTGTAGCCTTAAGTTAAATCACACAATACCAAAGTTATATATTTAGGTGACTGAGCTTCTACAAAGCTCCATTAATTCGAGCTTTGCAGCACTATTTGCCACACATCCATCTGTGATTCTATATAGATACACCATTCGTGTGCCTCCAATAATCTATCATCAAGATCAAAACTATAGAACTTTTAACAATCCATTCGTTAACCAGAAAATGACTAATCTTTCTATAAGATTTTTTGTTTTGTTTTGTTTTTGCCCAATAAAGTCAAATCATCAAGAAAAAGACAATTGGATTAAGCAAAATCAAAATAGCAAAAAATATGTGAAATCGAATAAATAAACCGCTGCTAATTAGGTTATGGAGAGAAGAAAGTTTCTTCACCATAGAGAGAGAGGTCGATCCTCGAGTCCAATCCCGTCACCATAAGGTCTGTTCAGTCAGGGATGGTGGCAACTGAACGTATCGTGAGAGTGCATGAGAGCTGGCTAGCTCTAGAATATTATCTAAAGCATCAATCTTCATCAGTTTTCCTTTTCATTTTCATTGAACACGGATTCTGGCTCTGACTTGTAAAAAACATGACGAGCTTTAGATGAGAAAAGCCAAGCAACATGATTTGTGATCTTTATGGTTAAGTAAAATACTGAACTTGTTTATCACCAGAATTGATCATCTCACAGAGATATGCAAATTCTATTGAAGCAGCTTAGGGATTTCCTTCTTATAACAGCTTAATTGAAATGGAAGGATCACAACAAAGCTTTACAAATGATACGGGACATTCTCATGTACATGTATAAAAAAGTACATGGATGAGGAATGTGATTATGATGTTCATGGAGTTAGGTGAATCCGTGTATTATGAAGATTTATCGAACACTACATGACACGATGCTTAAATTTTGTAGCAGCGAGCCACACCGAGCTTTCAAAAGGGCGAACACTTGTTATCCAAATTCTTGTTGGAAACAGGTTTGACACATTTTTCAAATTCCTTTCTAAATTCAAAGGGACTCATTTAATAAATAGAATTCAGCAAAGAATATGAAGTCAATAAGAAAAAATAAATTGACACAGAAAAAAGAAGGTGGCAATAAAAAGAAAAATTGTTGTGGAAGGATGTGTATTATTCTCATTCATATCTCTCTATTTATACATGGAGTAGACCGTCATATAGATCTAGATAAACACTATCTCGAAGACAGAGATAACTACAAGGAATGAGATAACTATTATCGTCAACCATCTAGATAATCCTTAACACTTCCCCTTGGTTGACGCATCTGGTTCAGGGATTGTTACATGCTTTGGATGTTGCCTCATTAAAACCTCTCCTGGTAAACCCAAAACCCAATGTGGTAAAAAGGGAAGCCAGAACAGGAAAAAGAGTACAACACATGTAACTCCCCCTGATGAATGCACCACTGTAGATGACGCATTCCTATCTGATGTCTGAGCTTTCGGAACGTCGAGGTTGCCTATGACTTGAAGATGATCAGTTGGATTTTCCCTTGAATGAACTTGTAACTCTTGGACGTCTTTATGTCTTCTGGAACTCCATTAAGATGTGGTCATGACGTACATCTTTGCTGCTTATCACTCTGTGTCTTGGTTGGACGGATGGCACTCGACCGGTACTCAGATGGACTTTTAATCTGCGATTAAATCTTATTCGCAGGTCCTTTCATGTCCCACGGATCTTCTAGTCTCATGGCTTAGCCATTACGTGGACATTTGAATATATATTGAGTCATTGGCCCAAACACATACGAACCACTTTGTTTCATGTGTTTTGTCCATTCAGACATATATCACTTCGTATGTATCAATGGCTTTATCCATTGTAGCCAATCTTTGATCACAAGGAATCCATACATCATTTATATGCTTACATGGACTGATCTGAATTGTTCTTATAGAACTTTTCTGCTAAGCTTTACTTAGTCTATGCAGCTGCATTGTTTCATTTTAGAGAATTTCTTTCTCATCTTTCTTATCTCTTTTGTGGTACCTTTAATCTTTGTTTATCCAGTGAAACATATGCTACTTTTACATACTTTAATCTATGACCAGACTTTGTCAAATTAGTAGCCTCCACCACATTGGAGTACATCTCTTTATAAACTTTTCTTAATCTTTGTGAGTATCCTTGTGTTATCAAGCCATGCTTGAATGTTCTATTATCTCACGATTTTCTCACAAGAACTTTTATTCATCACTGGTTTATCTGATGGCGTTTCTATGGCCAATACGCCCATCGCTCTTTATTTATATTCTAAACCCACGGTTTCTTTTATCTTTATGAGTACTCTTACGTGGGTTCATGATCCTCGCATATATCTCTATGGTCAAGTGCTACTTATCTTGCGCATTTTTATATCATTGGTATCGATACCCTTTCTGCGTTCCATTGTATTCCAGACATGATCCAATTGGTTTGAGATCTTGTTATCTAGGACCTTTAATACCTAGCAGCTTGGCGTCCCAAGCTACATGGTCTGGTACCTTAGATGTTTCAGTCGGCCTACCTTATTTCTATGTCTGGTCTGGTTTCCTTATTAACCTCGGATTTCATATTTTATGCACCTTTTCTCTTTTCCGAGGTTCCTTTTATTATGGAACATATTGGTCTATCTCTTATAGACTCTGTAGCAACTTGGTTGTGTCTCTTCTAGGACATCAAATTCGTTTGGTGCTAAGCTGGTATGACATTTTTCTTTTCATTTCTCGGGTCTATGTGTCTGGCATCTAATTTAGCTAGCTTTGCATAATCTTTTCTTTCTTTAGACGTCTTAAACCTCATTCTCTGGTCCGAGGATCTTGCCAAGACAATGATGGTCAATACCATTCTCTTTTTCTTATCATATCCAGCTTATATCTTTCTCCTTATGATGTTGGATAGTAGGATTCATAATCATGCAATCCGTGTACCTAGCCACAATCTGATCACCCATATTTGGCTCAAGGTTTCTTTAATACTCGTGGAGAAAGACATACTTATCCAACATATATTCCCAATCCTCTTCAGAGGTTCCATCTTAGACGGCACATATGTCTGTGGTGGTTTGTTTAATAAAAATCTCAAGATGGTATATGTCTGGCTTTATGACCCGTATTCAATCTGAGATGGGAATATCTATGCTCACTTATATGGCCCGATGCATACATTGCATTGTACATGTAAATTCATAATGTCCCTAAGCATTAGGCTGGACTTGGGTGATTTATCACCAAGAGAACCTGAATCTCTAAGCCTTTTATGACATAGTTACAACCCATGTTACGCGAATTTTCTTGTATGGTCATGTATCAATGGGTTTAATCCTCACTCCCCCTCATGAACATACTTATTTTCGTGATGCTTAGGACAATAAAGCCTAATGAGTTTCCCTTGTGTACATGTTACACAACGTGAGATCTTATGGGATAACTCTGGTGCCTTTGCAATAGCAATCAAGTTTTTAGACATGGATGGCTAATCCAGTCATGCCATTAAGTGTAATTTCGTGGGTATACCAATTTGGGTATCCATGGCTCTTTTTGCCTCTTAACATACTGATCCTTAGCATAGTTTAGATCAGTAGAGTACATAAGTATAGTTCTGGGCGGTTTTTATTTCAAATCTTTCGTAGGAATCCTATTTTTTCCTTTCTTACCCATTGTTTCTTATTTGGGGAAACCATTTATACTTAATCTTTATAATTCAATGGGTCTCATGGGTGAATATAGATTATTTGGATCTCTCTAGCCCTTTAGGCATTGCCTTGGCCATAGTTCTTTTAACTAGGCAACTATACTCTTTAATCTTTTGTACTCATCTTTATAAAATAAGAATCATATAATTATAATATAGATTTTATGATTATATTATTTTCATTTTTTTTAAAATGATTTTCGATATTTTTTTTTCGAATTTTTCCCGAAATTTTTCCTTTTTCGATTTATTTTTTTTTCGATTTTTTTTTTCAAAATGATTTCCGAATTTTCTTTTCGAATTTTTTTTTTCAAAAAGATTTTCGAATTTTTTTTTCAAATTTTTGTTTTCCAAATTTTTTTTTCAAAAATTTCCTTGGATTTCTTGGATTTTCAGCCTTTTCAGGAAGTTTCATCTCACTGTTTTTATACTCGTAATATCTTTTCATAATTTTATCATATTCGCTGATGGTCTCTCTAATACGCTGCTTTCTCAGCGCCTCTTTCAACAGGTATGACAAAAAGTCTTTATAGGTTTTGAATCTCTTAGTAATATATGAGATCAATTTATCCTGTCGATGGAATGTGGAATAGGTCTTATACAGTAAGTCCTCCTCTGTTACCACTTCACCACATAGTTCAAAGACTATAAGCGATTTTCATTAGAGCAGAATCATATTTGGCCACAGACTCAAAGTCGTGGAACTTGAGGATTTTCAAGTCAAACATGGCCTTATGCCATAGTATCATTGAATTTATGGTTTTTAATCTCGCCCAGAGGTCACAAGGATCCTCAATATTTTGGCACAGATTTCTCAGATCCTCAGTGAGATGATAGCGCATAATTTTTTTTATGGCTCTTTTCTTTTCACTCTCAGTTGCTTTATTACTATCAACAATACATCTCCCGAGTCCTTGACTTGAGGGCAACTGTAGTGTTCATTACCCATTCTACATAATTATCTCCATAGAGATTTAGGCTAGTATAATCCAAGGGCTCGAATTTCCACATCTTATGGTTTGATGTGTAGAAAACTGGACCACCATGAGAAAGATCCTATAGTTGTTCCTCATGAGCTACAAACTTCCAATCCATGAGCTTACTTTGTTCAAGCTGATATCAAGTTTGTAAGCTAAGAAGGATTAGATATATTCCAAAGTCTCTATTCTGTGAGAGAAAGAAGATTAGGGTTCAGGAAAAACTTAGGGTTTATGAGAAATCTTAGCTTTTGAAATCGTATGCAGTTTTCAAAGCTTGACGGCGTTCACTGTAATCGGGCGTGAGGGCGCGTCACTGATCAGATCGGCAACCCGTTTTCACAGACTTCTTCGTCTCGTCCGGGGCTTCAATTTGATATATTACACGTTTTGTGAGTCCACACGGTTTGAGAGAACGAACCGTTTGAAGTTCGCCGTCGATGGAAGGAGAGATTAGGGTTTTAGGTAACTCGGCGGCGCGTTTTGTAATTGAGATTGAGAACGCGTCAGAGATCGGATCATCTATCGGTCTGCGGCAACAGATTCCTCTCGTCTTGGGCTTCAATTTGATATGTGGATCGTCATCTGGCTTTGGGAGATACAACGGTTTGAAGTTGAGCCAGAATTAGGGTTTATGTGTATCTGGCGGCGCGAACTAAAACAGCTCGTGAGGGCGCGTCTGAGATCGGATTGACAAGCCGTGTGGACCTACAGATTATTCTCGTCGAGAGCTTCAATTTGATATATTACACGTTTTCTGGATCCATACGGTTTGAGAGAACGACCTTTTTGAAGTTCGGCGGCAGATTAGGGTTTTTTTGGTTTTTAGCTTTTAGGATAGAGACTATCGTGCTGATAACGTGTTGTGGAAGGATGTGTATTATTCTCATTCATATCTCTCTATTTATACATGGAGTAGACCGTCATATAGATCTAGATAAACACTATCTCGAAGACAGAGATAACTACAAGGAATGAGATAACTATTATCGTCAACCATCTAGATAATCCTTAACAAAAATAGTTTTTTTAACACTTTATTGATTAATAAGGTAATGATCATACTATCGTGAAGATGAGCACACACTACCAGAAAAGTACAATAAAAAGCGTCAGTAGGCACCGGTAAAGTCAAGCTTAAACAGCCAAAGACAAAATAGCTTAGGGTGTAAATTTTGGATTAAAATCTTCTCAAATAATAATCAAACCTTAATTAGGTAATTTATATTTAAATCGAGTACTTCTTATAGTTTTGAATTGAGAAGAATTTTAGTGACATTAGAAGCATTTAAAACAGCCACATCACCTAAATAATACTAGTATATTATCTTTGTTTCATTAAAAGTGTCAATTAAACATATTTCACGCATATTAATAAAATAAAAATATATTAATACATGTTTATTTAATGTATAATTATTTAGATAAAAATAATTTAAAAATATCTATTAGTTAGTCAAAACCGTAAAAGAAATATTATATGTAAAAAGTATATTGAAAATATAAAATGACACTTTTTGAAACAAAAAGGTAAAATAATACTTATTTAAAAACAGAGGAAAAGAGAAAGTAATAATAAAGATTTTATAAGAAAATGGTAAAATGATATTTATCGATAGAATTTGTTGATGTACATTTATTAAAAATTTTTGAATAGTTTTTTTGGGTCAGCTTCCTTTTTTTGGTCGTGTATTATATCATCATTATCCATTTGTTACTGCAATAGCCAGATACTTGAGAAATTGAAGTTCTTTGTTCTTGTTGTATGTAACTCCATAGATGCGATAATTGACTTTCTCTTTATTTTCATGTGGACTTTTGCTGCTATCTTCACCTAAAACTGAATAAAAACTCAAATTGGATAAGCTTAAATGCTATGTTCAAGCTAGATGTTTGTTATTAAACACATGAGCCTGTGTTAATTCTTCTTATATCTCACTCAATCTTTTGTCCCTAGTGATTAAAAGTTAGTCATTAATCCATAAACAGTAAGATTTAAATAATTTATGCTATTATTTATTCAAAACTAATGAAATTTGGTTCAAATTTAAACAAAAGAAAACTATGAAACTTGGTAGCTATATTTTGGTATTGTATTATATAGTGGTTGGGCCCTGCGCAAGCACGGAGATTTTGTTGGTCATTGGTATTTTACTGATGTAGTAGTCTAATAGATAACTTGATTTTGACATGCGCTTAAAAATCGCGGGTATTTGTTTTGTTGATTATTTCTATAAATTTTGCATAAGTCATATGGTTCGATTATATAGAATATTGAATGAAACTTAAGTTTTATAGTGTGTTGCAAAATGACCATTATTTAAATATTGAAGTTGTCACTCAAGAGTTACATATAAGTGAAACAATGTTTGTCGATGAAACCTGTACTTGTGCAATATTTTATGTTTACCATAATTGTTATAATTAGATTAATTATATTTTCCATAAAACTTTTGTAAATATATAAAATGGATTATTTTCTTTTCAAAATTGTGAAAATATCCTAAAATATATTTGTTATGAATTTACAGAATTATAGTAGATTTTAAAATAACAGTAGAACTAATTTAGGATGTTTATTATTAATAATTTAGATAAACCGTATGAAAAATTATTGGCTATGTCAGTTTTATATTTAAAAATAATTAATTTATAGATTTGGGCTATATTGGTGTTCCACTTTGGTTCTTAATTCATAAGCATGGGCTAAAACAAGAAAAAAAAAACCAATGTAAACTAATTATTCCGAGGAAAAAATCCGTCACATGTCCAAGTACTTTTTACCTAGTCGATGCTTCTTTGTCAGTGAAGCAACTATCTCTTCATCTCCTCTGCTCTTGGGCCCTCACCGAAAGAAGTTTGAAAATATGTAAAAAAACTAGCATGATCGTTAATCCTCTTTTAGTCAAATCAAGAAGCTCAGAACATAGTTTGCATGTCAATGAAACAGTTCATATATCTTCTTTATCTGTCGATTTTATTTTCAAGATTAGTTTCTTAAACGTTTTTAGTTTGTAAAGGTTCATATGATATACAATTTAGGGTTATCTTTGTTAAAAAAAATATTTTGCATTGATCTGTTTTCAGATCTAACCTCTCCATGCATAGATCATGTGTATATTTTCTCTGTTTAGAAATGGAATCTAAAAACAGAGTCATGTGTTTTGACAATAAAAAAAAAGCTTTGCTCTCGGCTTTGTTTATCTATTTGTGAATCTTTGACTTTTGGTTTACAATTTCAGTTGTTACGTGGAGTGTCTATGGGAAAATGCATAAAGAAGATATACAGTCATTTATATATGTAAAGAAGATTTGCTGGTCAACAATAGCGCATGATATAAGATAAGTTATTTACCAGTGCATCCACAATAATTAGATTGTAATAGTTTGATAACAGTATTGGTGTGTTCTTATAGAACTCTTTTATTGTTCCTCATGACCATCTATCTAATAAAAAGGAAGGAGCAACATGAATAAAGGAAAGCAATCAAAGAGATTTGAGAAAGACTTAAAGAATGGACATAACAAGTAAGTCTCTTCACCTAATTTAGAAACCTTAAGACAATCATAAATGGTACTAAAACTTTGTACTTAGGTGAACAAACAATATGTTGTTAGATGAGTGGTACTCTGAAAACTCCTTTAGATCCTTCGCATCTTCAGCAGATAAATTATCTGAAAGTAGTCTCATATTCTTTGTTAGATGCCGGACTTTAACATATTTCCATAAATATGAAGAATTTAGAGAATCTAGTACAAATTACGTCCTTATGTCAGACAATATTTATCTAAAATTACCTCCAAAGAAAATAACTTTTCCATCGAAAGGCATGTTGTCCTTCTTCAAAATGTCTTTCATACTTCTATCCAAAGTTTCAAAATAGTGTATGCTCTATCATGCCCGTGGTTCATCCGCAAGCCATTGATCAAAGAAGATTACTTCACCAATCAGCTTGATTAGCACTTGTCTTGGATAAGGGCCGGCATGCATGAAGAAAACTCATCTG